>WOFM01000232.1:80411-240972 GCA_011428145.1 Ericerus pela
CCCCTCCTGCACTCGTCCGAGTTGGCTCACGCAACTGACGACAAGTCAAGCGTTGTAGACAACGACGTATTACGAAAATTGTTTCGTGGCGCCACCCAGTCACATAAATACGACGCGTCTTCCTCCTCGGAAGACGAACAGGCCCCACCTACAAAACGACCTCGTAATATTAATGTGCAACAAACAGCTGCCGCAACCGCACCTTCGTTCGTGTTTACAAGACAAAAATAAACGGCGGTTACGGTCATGAAAACGAGTGAAATTCGTGTTTTAGAAACTCACTCTTCTATTGACGTGCTTGGCTGTTATATACTCTTCATCAAATGCTACAAATCAGTCGCTTTTAATCATATTTCACGGAGCGTAATAGACTGGTGAAATGTCCCAAGAGCGTCTTTCTCCCAGCATTCCCGAGTTATCGGAAGATGAAGAAACAGCCCTTTTAAGGGCTACTCCTCCACCAACAGAGAGTGGTAACGGCGATGCACCGTCGTCTCCTCGTGTAGACAACCATCGCTCCCCCTCTCCCACCTTCTCACCCCCGACGTCGCCAGCTGACATTGCCCTGTCTCCCTCATCCACGGCTACTGCCACCTTTACACTGGTGAAGCAGACATCGCCTGTGTCCTCTACGTCCAATCAAGTATCGGCGTCATCTGTGACGCTTACCTCTGTCGGACCTGCACAAGAGGGTACATGCCGTACTCCTTCTTGAGTACCGCAACTTGGATCGATACTGATGCCGAGGGTAGAATCAGCTGCCAGGGGTCGAGGTGTGCCCCTTCGACAGTACCGGCCTGCTCCCGGAGTGGCAGCTCTGGGCTCTGAGCTTGTACAGCGCGGCCTTGTCCGTAGCTCTCATTCTCGGGTCTTTGTTCCGCTCCCCAGGAAGACCGCATACTTGTTGGAGACGCCACCTCATGCTCGGGCTGCTGTACAACTAAGCAATGAGTGGATTGACACCCGCACATTCGCTGAAGTCGTACAGTGCGTTCAATCTAAGGGACCCTTGCCCGGTCCTCAACCATCTTCCTCGGCAGGTCTCCCCTCTGGGGAATTCCCGCCGCTCAAGACGGTTAAACAAATTGAACCGCTTCCTCTTCGGAAGCGCCGAGCAAAAGCGACTGCCAAGTTGCGTACCAGCAGTTTTAAACGTCCGTTTGCAGCAACAAAGCAGCCCCCCATCCGTCAACTTCCAAAGTCACGGAGGCACCAGTAGCCACCAAAAAGGTACTGTCGGTCCCAAAAGGCAAGTCGCCTCTACTTCGCCCTTCGGTCACACCGACTACTTTGGAAGAGACAACGATGGATGTCGAACCAACTCCGGCCCCAACCATCCATCTCCCACCAACCCCTACATCGGTCCTTCAACGCGTACTGTCACCAATACGCAAAGAGGTCGAACCGACAAGAAGTGCTGCCGTCGATAACCACTCCGTTATCGACCTAATGGCAACAAATTTGCCGGAAGAAGTCCCCGAGTCTCAGCCGTCCACCTCTTGTGATAAGAGTCCCCTGGCTGATGGCAAACCAGCGAAGTGTCCCCGTTTGAATCGTAAGGCAGGTGGCCGCACCTGGTGTGAAGCTCGTGCTTGCGATCTCTCCTACATGGAACTCAAACGGGACAAATACGCGGCCAAACCCGGCCCCAAACCCCCGCTCCATCACCGGCTCCCATACAGGATCCTACCCCATCTGTGGTACAGCCCCCTGTACTGCAACCGGTGGTACCTCCGGTATCGCAGAATCAAACATTGCAGCCATGGGAGCAATTTACCGCCGCCATGCTCGCAGCACATAACGCCCTGTCGCTTGCCCTAGCGATAACGCCAATGCCACTTCCCCAAGTTGTGATGCCTCCACCCGGAATTCCCATTCCCCCGCATCTACAACTCTCGGCATCGGTCTATCCCCCCGCCCTGGTTATGCCGCCTTTAATGGCGCCACCAGTAACCTACCTGCCACCCCTCATGAGCATTCCCACGTCTCATCCCCAGACTCCGCTCATGAGATCCCAAACTCGAGCTCGCCCTTCTCCACAGCCTCGAGCACCCCGGACACGTCCTTCCCGACCCACACTCCCAGCCAACTTCGGTAAGTTCAAACCGAAGAGACCTGGCGACCCTACTATGTGAACGACATCCGTGAGCATAGTAGTGAATGCTGCGCCACACTTGACTGGCGTCATAGGTCACCGTAAGTTTCCTCGGAAACTTACTAGGAGGAGAGTGGTGTGGCGACGGGTGGTCGATGACAAACGAGTGTGTACTACACACTCGTCGACCACCTAGCGGGCCAGTGGGGTAAAACCCACAAACTACCTTTTTGTGCTCACGGCTGTACATTTTGTCTGTGCAGCTTAATTGTTTACTGGGCTCGGCCCGCACACATACATCTACGTATTACACGCAACCGACCAGATTTGGTATTTGTGTGGTGTTGTGTACACTTATACACACACCCACAATTATTATTAGATTGATTATTATTATTCTGTTTTTTTAAGGTCTGATCCCTAAATTTTTGATCAGAATCTTCTCTCAGTATTCTTTTAAAATTATCTAAATTCTTTTCATTCTGAGGTAAATTTTCGTATTGTATTTTTGCAATCGCCTGCTCATAACATAATGTTAATTGCAAATTTTCTAACTCTTCAGTTTTGGTAACTTCTTTCCCACTGTTTCTCACGTCTGTTACAAGTTCATCCCATTTTTTTAAAAAACCTTTCATGTTTCCACCTGGTTGAAACCTGAATTCTAACCATTTTGATTTCGCCATATTGGTTGTGACCGAAGTTTTCGTGCCAATTTTTTGAGCATTAATATTGCTGTATTACAATCCCTTATTTGTTTTGTTATTTCATTCGATACTCTTTCTAGTACAAATGCTTTCGCATTATCTTGCATTTTGCAATAGTTCAACATATCTTTGTCTGGTCAAAAATTAAGATCATCTATATTATTTATATATGGCTGTAAAAACTCATGTTCCCCAAAAATATCATAATATCCAGCTCTCCGGATAGCCGAAATAATCATCCTACGCCAGTCTAAATAATATTTTCCATTAAATACCTTTCCCAGGGGTGCCTGTATAGGTTTAATTTCACTTGGGGATGCCATTTTTTCCTCTGTTTTACGAAAACCTAATAAATTATTTTCTTTATTAATGACAGGTGTGTATTTTTTATTTTCGATTGACCCTTTTTCAATTTTTTCACTTAAATCTTCTTCTTCACGATTTCCTTTCTTATCCAGTTTTTTTAATTTATTTAATTAAAGAATCTGTTCATAAATTTCTCTTTCGATTTTGCAGAACTATAAATTCTGTTCGAAAAATAATTTATTGAAGATTCTGAAATTACAATATATTTCAAACTACTGATTTCCTCAATTCTTCCAGATATATCTATCACAAAGGATTCTAATATTATTTCACCTGTAAAATATTTAACGTAGGGTAAATTATAAATTTCTATTTTTAGATCAACCACTTTTTCTCCTTCAAATGTTTTTATTAATTTCTCTAAATCTTCCTTTTTTATATTATATTCACCGATTTTACTTTCGGATAGATTTATTATTTGGGACATAGAACTTTTACTTAAATTTTATTATCTTAGCCTCACTTCAAATACAATTACAAAATACGAAAAATAATTAATTTCAACAGATATAACCTTTACAATGATTTTACTTTATAATTCCTGCTGCGCTGACAAACAATTTATGTTTTCTATGCTGTCCACTTCCGTACTTCCAGCCTGAATTTTGCTCTAGGTTGGCCAAAAAATTGGGTCTTCGATGTTGGATCTACGATGAGTCCTCGACAATGGGAGCAGGTTTCCTTTGGCTGTTCTCACGATCTCTTTGGCGGTCCCTCTGGATTTGATGTTCGGTGACTTCCAGTATTGGCCGTTATTAAGTCTGGAACTTCAGCTTTTCTTTCTCAATTTAATTTTGAATTTTCAAAATAAATTAAAGTTCGAGTTAATTCTCGAAAAACACGATACTATCTCGTGTATTATTCAATAAAAAACATAAAAAATTTTACGCACAGCAGTGAATTAAATTTCAAAAAAATAATTATTTCATCGATCTGAATTTTCTTAGTCTCTCCTCAAAGTTTTACCGCAGCGATGGCTACCATGATGTGAGGTATGCAGAATGAGGATCGAAAGAACTTGAGACTTTCTTCTTTTAAGACATTTATTTCGCGACTAAAAAATATATTACAAACAAAATACGATATGGCGAAGCAACAGCGATATCTGATTGAGAGTAGTAGGGGAAACACTTCGTGACGAGAGTGTACATATGACATATATATATAGTGTGACAGTGATGATGATGGTGGAAGAGAGGAGGTGGGATTTTGGTTACAACAAATATTGTATTTCAGTTGATCGTTACTATAATTCTGCAACTGTTTGTATTGAATTTTTCTTTTATTCAACAATCCTTGTACATCTTCACATCATGGTAGCCATCGCTACCATTTAAATAAATGATGAATTCAATTCATTAGATGACATAAAAGTATGGGAAATAGTCGAATATAATAGGCAAAAATTAAGAGATATAAGATGGATTTTTATAATTAAATATGATGAATACAGGAACCCAAAACTAAAAGCAAGAATGGTGGCAAGGGGCTTTAAAGATAGAACAGATTACAACATTACTCAAACCCATTGTGACGGTTATATATCGTAACAGAACAATGAATAACACAATGAAGTTAAAAAGGTGTATTAAACATAAAAGTAACAGTTAAGAATTAAAAGAATAGGTAAGATTGTAACAACATCAAGAAGAGTTAATTAGAACCAAGTAGAATCAGTAGAATCAATGAAATAGTACGAAACATGATATTATATATTAGTTACAAAGAGGAAGGTTCAGGCGAATTTACAAGGTATAGGAGAAGGGTTTTGTTCTTATTGGTTAATAGAAATATATGTACAGTAAGTATGACCAATGGTCTCGTGAGAATATGACATAAAGTGGGTGTTCACAAATGAATTAGTAGAAATTAGTGTATATGCAAGATTGCAGAAATAGTATAAACAAAAGATGAGTTCATTGTTTATGAGTAAACACAGTAACTGTTTATGTAGGTAAATGATGTCATCAAACAAGTCTTGACTTGAAGAAATGACGTGAGAGTTAATGAATGAGAAATAATAGGAAAATAGAGAGAAAGTAATGATGATGATGATATTTAATAATACGAAAATATTTCATATTATAGACGATACGAAAATATCGTTACATAAATACCCTGGTAGTTTGAAATTCAATGTTTAGAAAAAACATGAATTTGGAAATATAGGATAGGTTGGATTACTTAGATATAAAATATAGATTTTTAACATCATATTCATAAAACATTGTTAAATATATAACATATTATTCATTCGATCGATATATATCATAATACAAAATTTATAAAACTTATTTCGAATTATCTTTTTTAACATTGACATCTTCATAATTTTTGTCCATATTATTTTCTACGGGACTTGTCAATTCATAGAATAGTTGCGTAATATGTTTACTTTCTAATGGTTTTCTTAATCGTATACAAAATATAATGAATAAATAAATTACAGTAAATGTAATAAAACATAACCAAATTAATATAATAATAGTAATTAATGAAATTGAGTTACGATCTCCAATATTATTGAATTTAATTTCGAACTTATCTAATTTTTCTTTCAGTTCATTAGTAGGACTGATAGGAGAGAAATGTGGTATGAACATAGTCCAATTGGGGTTATAAGCATGTATGCTTGGTAATGCAATTGTCCTTTTAATATCAGAATCAATTACAACATCATATTTAGTCCATAAAAGAGGAATATGATGCTCGATATGAACATCATCGGGCATATCTCGGGGGCATGGAAAACCTCTTGGAATAATGGTTTCAGAGAAATCATTTTCCAATTTGTTTTCAATTTGCACATGACATGGAACTGTTAATAGAATTGTTCCAGGATATGATGATATTGTTGAGATTTCAACAGATTTAGAGGATAAAGTATCAGTAGCAAATAAACGTAAAGGATTGGTAATTGCAAACTTGTTCTCAGCAAATTGGTGAACTATCGTATTTCCGTGATTAGTTTCACAGCGAAAAGAGCATGATTTAAGAATATCATTATATGGTTTACGTAAAAATAATGTTTTAGCACATGAGGAAACTTTGTCGGATCCTCTGTTATCTGGTAGATAACATAATTGTTTTTCTGGGTTACAATAATGTAAATCGGTTCCTGTGATGTATCGTACAGATTCATCATCGGAATTATGGATAATAATTGATGGTTCTTGCTCCCAAGAGCATAGTTGATTATTATGGGATTTAAAGGTTAAGGGAATAAATTTATAAGGTCGATAATTAGAATTTGCTTGTTTAACAGGGATTTTTAATTCTATTTCGAGTATATCGTCGTATATATTACAATTAATAAGATCCATATGATAGTAAGTCATAAGGTCTTCAATGGGAATTGTCAGTTCAAGCTTGTTTTTTAACAAGAGGGGGGTTAATTTTAATAGATCTTCATATAGGGTGTTGTTAGATACAACAATTGAGGGTAAATGGTGATCTTTACAAGAATTAAGGATGTAGTTTATTTTCATGGAATGGAGCATATACGAGTCGTAATACATTCGAATTGAATTTTCGTAATTGGTGATTTCACCGATAATCCATGATTCTTTTTCGTATTTTGACAAAGTGTTGTCAAGAATTTTCCTTGCTGTGATATAGTCATCGTAAAAGTGTTGGAAATTTTTGGATATGGATTTTATATTTCCAGTGACATTTAATAAATCTGAATGGTCTGATATAACTATATCTTTTAAAGCATTGTATTGGGATTTTAATGAAATTTCATTTTCTAAGAGGGATTCACCATCTTTGTAGGTTAAAACTCTACAACAGATAGAAAGAAGATCGCCGAAAAAATCTCTAACTTTATTTAAAGCGGTTTCTCTTTTTATTCGTAAACCATGAGGTTGCGAATAAAAATCTTGAACAGTAGCAATGTTCGAGTGAATCAGCGATTCAAAAAGAATTTTATATTTTTTGCTGACAAGGTGTAATCTGCATGTGAGATCATCCCAATCGCATTTCTTAGTCGAAAGCGAATAAATATTGGTTCTGATGAATTCTGCTGAATTCGTTAAGTTCAATTGAACTGTATAAATAATTGGAACAGTTTGTTGATATATACGTAGACGTTTATATTCTTCGAAATAAGCTCCTGTGGATGCTGTAAATATCGAATTAGGCACGTTATGCTGATTGCTGATTTTTAATCCATTCGTGACTTTAAACGAAAAAATGGTCAAAAAGATTTGAACGAAAATCCATCTGCAACACAAAATTGCAAATATGACAAAACTTAGAGATGGAGATTTTCTAAATTTTAGTTTTCAAGAGATGAAATAAATGATTCTGTACCAGGAATAATTAAATAATTATTGGAAATAAGAAAGCTGACGTTAGGCTGACATCATTTTTTAGGGAGAAAAAATGGGAAAAAGGGAAAAATGATCTGTATATAATCTCAAAATTTTAATCGAAAAATCAGTTCGTCTTTTGCTTTCTATCGAGAGTGTATAAACCTTTTTACGTGTCTAAGTCCGTTCAGATATCGTTGGTCGAAATAGTGTGTCTATCGCGAATTTTACGTCTATTTCGAACAGCAAGATCATACTTGTACTTTTTTTCGTGTTTCGGTTTTACGTTAGAAATTTTTGAATTTTGTTCAGTTCGCGGAGTTCGCGTTGTTTCCTTGGTACGGGCATAATTAATTTTTATTTTCGAGAAAATAAAATTTTAATTTTTTCAATACGAAAATTTTTTAATGAAACCTAAGTTTCAATATCGTAAATGAGAAATTTCAATTCGCTCGGTAATAAACAAGTTGCTAATAGGAAAAATGGAAGGTATCCAAAAGGGATTTAGGAAGATGACACTTGGATGTTCATCTTCGAAAAACGAAAATATGATCGAGAGTGAATTTGAAAAGGCGGTAAGGCGTTTTATCGATCTGAGAGGTGTTCGTCCGGTTCTCGATGCAAAAATATTTCCGAGGTGTGGTATTGCGATGGCCGATGAGACGGTGACTTTCGATGATGTCACTCTAGATCTCATCTCAGCTTGGATAGGCTGTAGATGTTATCGACGAGCGATATCGGTCATCCATCGACAGGTTTGGACAATGGTGAACTTTTTAATGAATCCGGATCAACCAACGTGGCAAGAGAGCACGAAGAGACGTTGGGGATGGACGGATCATATCAATTTTCGTCCTGACAGATGGTTACACATTTCGGATTTGGCGGTCTGCGAGGAAGCAGTGACCTTTGTGAATGGTATGTTGTCATCATTATGTGTTTACTTGCCGGAAGGCATCGAAATAAAGGTTGGGTCGTCTTTCGCTTTGAGTAAAGCAGAGAGATTGACTCAAGAACACGGTGTTCCACTCGCGTTTCTGACAGGTGTGTTGGCATCATTGATCATGATCCAGCACGAAACCAATGAAATCGTTGAGTGTCGATTTCTTCACTTGCGTTCTATCGATCTTATCGATATGACACAAGAGTCGAAAATTACACGGTTCAAATCCTTTATTCGGGATCGTTGGGGTTCTATTGTGGATGTTAGCTGCTTCAACAATATCCTGACGATAAAAAGAAATTTACGTCCAGGCTATAGTATCGGACTAGCTACAATCCGCAATAGGATTATAACGTCAAACATAGATAAACGTTATCCCTATATCTTCAACAGCAAGACAAAACTCGAAGACGAGCTCAATGCCTTGAAGTATCGGGACGTTGACTATGTGCCAACTTTCCGTAAACCAAAAGTTGATGTTGGTGTTCAGGTGAACTTGACTGAGGAAGAGAAACGTTCGATCGGGGAAACAAATGTACCTTTTATTAAAAAGCGCATTGTTCCTACGGAAGAAATTTCTGTTGCTCAAGTGAAGCCACTTCCACGAGTAGTTCTTACTCGTGTGTCCACCGGGACATCTGACAACATATGGAAAGTGTCTAACAAACCATCTGCAGGTGAGAAATTGTGGACTTCGTCCAATATCGAAAGTTGGGTAGAAACACCTAATCGGTCTCTTAATCGGGCAACCACACCTGATTTGAGCAATACGATTAAAATCCGTGACGTTCGAAAAGATCATAAAAACCTTAAAGCATCTCGCAAATCCATCTCTTCTATAATAAAAGAGAATAAAGAGAGGAGAGAAAAATATCCCTTTGGAGTTCCTCGGAACATAGCATCGTCGAGTTCCGTTTACAAGCCTTTCAAGTTCACTGCGAAATCTGATCCGACAGCAAACTGGAGAAGCACTGCAAAAAGATCTGCGCCGAAGGATAATGGGATTAATGGACCTGACATCGCGCCGAAACGACAACAGTTGGCCAGACGGGGTCGTCGATCAACACGGACATGGGTCAAGAAGGAAGAATATACGGGAATATAGATCGTACAAAATAAGGTAAGAAAATATAAAAATAAATAATTTAACATAATATATATAAATACGTAATACTAACAAAATATAATATATAAATTTTCATAAAATTTTCAAACAATTCGTAAAATTTGATCCAAAAAATATATATGTTTTCCCAAGTTTGAGGAATTACACGTTAGGTATGTAAAAAAGGAAAGGTAAAATTTGTTTGAGAGGAAATAAAACAAATAATTAAAGGAAAATAATAGTATGACGTTTGAGCCTAAAATAAAGCCAAAATATCATTAATCTTTTCTGCCTCTGTTTCTATTCATTGATATTATTATATCATGTAATGAATCTTCTTTATTTTCTTCATCGCTTACATCTTCAATTGTTGGTTTTTTAACTTTAGTCGTTGATTTATTATTCACAGATAAAATTTTAAGATTCGATTTTTGTTTCGATTCTTTAATTTCTGGTGGGATAATAATGTTGTTTATGTCATTTTTTCTAAGGACATACGGTATAAGTCTTCTGACATGAACATTTTCTTCAGTCGGTTGTCTATCGTCATTATACGTATATTGAATCGTATAATTTAAATCTGAATTTTTCTTCAAAATTCTAAATGGTCCTTGGTATTTAAATTTATTTTTTGCGACATTTTTACTTTGCCGAATTAATACCAGATCGTTTGGTTTAAATTCGTACGAAACTTTGTTTTTATTGTAGTTTCGAGAGTTTATTTCTGACGCTTTCTGTTTTAATACGGGAATTTTTTCTTTCGTCGATTTTAAATTGTTGAGTACGTTGTTTCTTTCGGTCATTGGTTTTGTTGACGGTATCGAATATATGTCATTTAACTGTGTGCGGGGTTGATAACCATGAAGGAAGAAAATGGTGACGTGTTATTTAAGTAGTGAATGGGCGATGTATTGTACGCATACACTACGTTATAAAGTGTGTCAATCCATTCGTCCTCGGTCTTTGGATTATACTTCGCTAAGCATTTTTTGATAATGCCGTTAGTTCGTTCAACTAGTCCTTGTGTTTGTGGACTATACGCTGATGAGTGTATTATTTCAATGTTATTGTCCTTGCAGAATTTATGTACGATGTCATTTCTGAAGTGTGTTCCGTTATCGCACGATATTAGCTTTGGTTTTCCGTGAGAAGTCATAATTTTTTTAAGAAATTTAACGACACTGTTCGCGTTAGGATGTCTAACAGGTTTTATAATGCAATAGTTAGTGCATTTATCGACTCCTACGAGAACATAGTTCTTCTCGTAACTGTTATTAAATTTTCCAATGAAATCTATTTCGATATGGGAAAATGGATCGAATTCCTTGACAGGAATTGGTTTCATCATTCCGATTTCTTTTGGATTTCGTTGTTGCATTTGACATTCATGACAAGAACTTATATAATCGTTCACTTTCTGTGAAATTTTCAGAATAAAATATTTTGATTTTATTTTTTCTAATGTTTTTTGTCGTCCAAAATGTCCTCCATTGATTGGGTCATCATGGCATTCCTTCAGGATTGTTGGTATTAAAGATGTTGGAATTACAGGAACATCCTGGTATGGATTACCATGAATTGATTTCTTCTTGTAAATAATGTCATCTTTTCCAAGGTAAAATTTATGAGCATGTTTCGCAATTTGTTTTGACAATTTACGATCAAAAATGAAATCTTCGACAAGAAATTTATAAACTTGTCCCCAATAATCATCTAGCTGTTGGTGATCAGCCAGTGTTTCGATAGGAATGTCTTTTCCATAAATAAGTGTTCTTATTTTTTCGTCGGGTTGAAATGTAATGGTTTCATTTTTCTTGATTCCATCTTTATTTTTTCCAGTGATTGGATCGAAAATATTATCGTCGTTGATAATATTCTTTTTATTAATTTTGGGTTTCAAAATTTTTTCTTTTTTCAGAATTTTATTTTGTTTGGGTGGTTTCAAATTTTTTGATTTTGATCTTGTAACAATGTTGACATTTTTATTTTGGTCAATTAAAAATTGTCCTTGTTCAAAACGTATAAAATCTTTTTCATTTTGAAATGGTCGGGAAAGAAAATCTGCCATTACGTTTTCTTTACCTGATATATGTTTTATATCAAATGTAAATTCTCCTAGTTTAGAGACTAATCTTGCAAGTCTGGGTAAAGGTGTTTTCATCCGGTGTTGGTAAGTTAACGGTTGGTGGTCTGTATAGATTATAAAATCTGTGCCAAGAAGGAAATCTCTGAAATGTTGGCAAGATTGTGTAATTGCAAACATCTCAAGATCAAACGAGCACAAGTGTTTTTGACTCGCCTTTAATTTTTCTGAAAAATATCCAATGGTATATGTGGCGACGGGTGGTCGATGACGAACGAGTGTGTCTTACACACTCGTCGACCACCTAGCGGGCCAGCGGGGTAAAACCCGCAAACAACCTTTTTGCGCTCACGGCTGTGTATTTCGTCTGCACAGCTTAATTATTTACTGGGCTCGGCCCGCACATATACTACTACACGTATACGCAACCGACCTGATTGGTGTTTGTGTGGTGTTGTGTATATCTACGCACACACCCACAAGTGGTGACCTCCGACGTAAGTATTATTTTTGTTGTTGACGTTTACCGTCGACGGGGGAAGGAACCGTCACCTCCTTCCCCACCTGCTTCCGACTAGCTCGGAAACAACCAATCGGCTCTTACCAGCTGATTTTCCCTAAACCACGCCCCTTCTTCAAACGTTGGCATACCCGCCAACAACCGAAGAAGGAACTCAGTCGGCTCTCGTCAGCCGACGGAGAAGGTTCTCCTTCTCCTTCCCCTTCCCTCGTTGCTCGTCGGTACTTAAGTACCGACCAATGACCAGAAAAATCAGTCGGCACTCGACTGCCGACGGAGAAGGTTCTCCTTCTCCTTCCCTTTCCCTTACCCTAATCCTCCACTTCTCTCTCCAGGCTCAACGTCGGTACGCAAATACCGACCAGCCAACCCATAGAGAAGCAAACAGTCGGCAATCAGCTGCCGACGAGGAAGGTGTAAACCTAGCCTCTGTTTTCAACCACCTCCATGGCCTCCAAATTAACTCCGTCGTCTCTCGACGACCTGGTTCTCCCGCTGACGCCTACCAAGGCCACAGTCAGCAATCCTCTCAGGAGGACGGAGAACCAGCTCAACCCCATGCCTGCCATCCACTCAACGCCGCATGCCAGCATGCGTTCGTCAACTGTACCGACGAACTCGGCGATCCCGCAGTCCTCTACGCTTGTAGGCCTCGGACCCTTCCTCGACAACTACCTTCCGAGCGAGGAACTTCCGGTCAACCAGCACCAGCCGGTTGACAGTTTCACGCTGAGGCTGTCTCCCATCCTCGATCGGCAATCGCACCGGCAGGAAGCAAATTCCGTCGCGATTACTGCCCACTCCTCCTTACAAGCTCACCCTCCACGGTTACTAACAGGCCTTCCCCCGTTCAACGCCGAGAATGTGCGTCTCTGGCTACAGCAGATCGAGAATCTTGCTCGCGCCAGTGGCAATACCAGCGAGTCTCAGCTCTACCTGGCGATCTCCGGCCACTTGCCGACCCAGGTAGCCAATGCTGTGTCAGAACTCCTTTACAGTTCCGACGACTCGCTGCACACTTGGTCGAACCTCCGAAATCAGATCCAACAGGAGTTTTCCCCCTCCTCCTACACCCGGATAAGAACTCTGTTGGAAAACACCCATCGTCAACCTTCCGAGAGGCCCTCGGCGTACCATCGCCGCCTCGTCACCCTAAACGAAGGAAGAGTAAATGACGATGTCCTCCGCAACCTTCTTTTCCAATCCCTCCCGGTCAATATCCGCCAAACATTGGCCATGACTAAGCCCGCAACCTCTCGACAGGCAGCGCTCGAAGCTGACGAGGCAATAGCTCTCGAGCAAACCTTTCCGTCGACATCCCCTGCGACCAGCACCATTTCCGCTATCGCAACTCCCGCGGCACCTCCGTCGACAGCACCAACGGCTAATTCCTCGGAACTAGCTACCATTACCCAGCTGCTTCAACAGCTCTTGGCTGGAAAACAGGTGAGTTCTGTCGACCCCCCCAAAAATCCCGCCCCGTTCCCTGAACATAGGCGTTCGCGTTCACGCGATGCCAGGTCCAGAGACAGATCGCGCTCTCGTGACTCTAGCTCCGGTCGTTCGAAACCACGGACGACGCTACGAGTCATCGATGGTAAGAGACCGGTAAATACCCGCTCTCCCTCCCGCTCCCGTGATGGCTACTGTTGGTATCACCAACAGTTCGGGAGAAAATCGTGCAACTGCTCTGACCCCCCATGTTCATGGTGGGACAAACCCCAAAATCGCGACCGACGCGATTCCAAATCCCCTACCCGTTCGGGAAACGAGTAAACGAGTCAGTCAAGACGGCACTCCCACTCGTTTTCAATTCAGTCCGTCTATTCGTGGAAGATCTGCTTAGCGAGCATCACTTCCTGGTTGACACTGGCGCGGAGATATCGGCTATACCTCCAACCGCTGAAGACCGGAAATGCAACGCTAAGCTCCAAATCTACGCTGCGAACCAAACTCCAATTAGTACTTACGGAGTTAAGCTGGTGCAGGTAGATTTCGGCCTTCGTCGCGAATTTAAGTGGGCCTTCATCATCGCCGATATCGCTGATCCCATCATCGGAGCAGATTTCCTTAGCCATTACCAACTGCTTCCGGATGTCAGCGAAGGGCACCTCCTTGATAAGACCACTGGACTTGCCGTTGTAGGTAAACCCCGACCCATCGACTATCCCCCGGAGATTTGCTTGACCATCGCCCACTCAAATAGTCGATTCCAAAAATCCTCGACAAATTTCCCGGCGTAACCGGTAAAGAAGGCTTACGCCCGAGGATTTCCCCTACCGAAGTCACCCACGATATCGAAACTGTAGGTCGACCGGTGTTTTGCCGTGCCCGTCGTCTACATCCCGAGAAGCTAAAGGCAGCCCGCCTTTCCTTCCAAACCATGCTCGAACGTGGTGACTGCCGACCCTCCAAAAGTGCCTGGTCATCCCCCTTGCATATGCACATGAAACCTGACAAAACATGGCGCATGCTTGGTGACTACAGAGCACTCAACGCACGAACTATCCCCGACAAGTACCCTGTCCCGAATATTATGGATTTCCACGCCAGACTAGCTGGTGCCAAATTATTCACAAATTAGATCTCGTGCGGGCGTTTAACCAAGTCCTGATGACCGAAGAACACATCCCCAAGACAGCCGTCATAACCCCCTTCGGTCTCTACGAATTCCCGTTTATGCCCTTCGGACTTCGAAACGCCGCCCAAACCTTCCAACGGTACATAGATGGATTGTTGCGAGACATCGACTATGCTTACGCGTACATTGATGACATCCTCATTACCGCCTCCAACCCCGATGAGCTCGAAGAGCGTGTTACCGAGGTCATACGGCGTATCTACAACGCTGGCCTCACTATCAACGGTAACAAGTCCGAACATGAACGTGAAGAGCTCACCTTCCTTGGCCATCGAGTCAACAGCTCAGGTATCAAACCTACCCCTGAACGTGTCCAAGCTGTACTCGATTTCCCACTTCCCAAAACCGTTCATGACCTTAGGCGCTTTCTCGGAATGGTGAATTTCTACCGGCGTACAATTAAACATTGCGCTCACATTCAGAGTAAACTTTTCGCGCTTATCCATTCCAACAAAAAACGTGACAAAACCCCGATAATTTGGACTGACACTGCCGAAACCGCCTTCCGCGACTTAAAGCAGGCAGTTAGCGAATGCTGCTCTTTTGGCGCATCCTGACGAGTCCAAACAACTCGTCTTGGCAACCGACGCGTCTAACCACGCGATAGGGGCTACCCTCTATCAACACGGTGCCGGATCGCTAGAGCCTTTGGCATTCTTCTCCCGCAAATTATCAGACACCGAACGCCGATATCCAACATACGACCGCGAATTACTCGCTGTTTTTGCAGCGGTGAAGCACTTCCGTAACCTGGTCAAAGGGCGTGTTTTCTCCGTCTATACGGACCACAAGCCCCTCACGACTGCCCTGTTTCAGGCGTGCGAGAAAGCTTCACCACGCCAGCAAAATCAACTTGAGTATATCTCGCAGTTCACGACGGATATTCGCTACATCAAAGGAGAGGACAACATAGCCGCAGATTGTTTGTCACGTATATCAATCTCCGCCATTACCTCTCCCTGTGTTGTGCCATACAATGAAATGGCCCTTTGCCAACAACACGACCCTCAACTCGCCCAATACCTCGCAGACCCCAACTCTGCCCTCATCCTCGAATCGTTCAGAGTACCCGGACACACGTTACTTTTAACGTGCGACACGTCCACGGGGAAAAAACGACCCTTCGTACCCGCCAAATATCGGAGAATCATCTTCGATTCGATTCATGGGCTCTCGCACCCGAGCGGCCGGACAACTGCCCGTCTGATCGCTAATCGATTCATTTGGCCTGGCCTACGATCTGACTGCCTACGTTGGTCGAAAGAGTGCACCGCATGCCAACAAGCTAAAATCGGTAGACACACCAAAGCCCCTCTCCAAGCTTTCCGCCCTACCGATCGCTTAAAGCATGTGCACATCGATATCGTGGGTCCGTTGCCGACGGTTAGCGGTCCTCGTCATTGTCTGACAATGATTGACCGCGCCACACGATGGCCTCACGCCATCATGACAACGGATATTTCCGCGGATCGAGTGGCAACACTCTTCGTCCAACACTGGGTGTCCTCCTTCGGCGTCCCTGAAACCATAACGACGGATCAAGGACGCCAGTTCGAAAGCGCTTTATTCAACTCGGTTGCGCGCCAGTTGGGAATACACAAAATCTCAACTACGGCGTATCACCCCCAATCGAACGGCAAAATAGAGCGCTGGCATCGAACTCTCAAAGCCACCATCATGGCCCGCGAGAACTCCAAAGACTCGCGTGGAGAATGGGCAGCCGATTTGCCTCTCATTCTTCTCGGCCTACGCTCGACGGTCATCTCCGATCTCGGCGTATCCCCAGCCCAACTCCTTTATGGTGAAGAGCTCCGTCTCCCGGCTGATTTCTTTGAAGACAGCCCACCAAGTGTCGTCACCCACATCGACGGCACTAACCTTCCTCAACGCATTCGCGAAAGTGCGAATGCGTTCACCCAAATCACCCGCAACCACGGCGATTCCCCCTCATACGTCCCCGCTGATTTAAATCAGCCCAAAACGTATGGCTACGCGTCGATACACCTCGTAAGGCACTCGACCCACCGTACTCCGGACCGTACAAAGTCCTCAACCGTACGGATAAATGGTTCGAGATCGACATACAAGGACGACACACACGCGTATCGATCGATCGCCTAAAGTCGGCCTATGTCTACACAGACATAGAAGCCGACCCAGATGACTCAACTTCCGTCGATGATCCTTCGGGACCGACAGTTGACTTGTCATCTGAGGTCGTTTTACCTAAAAACGACGACTCACCCCGAATGCCTCACCCCAACCTTCGACGTCGTCTACACACATAGACGACACGCTCGATTCTTCCCCGATTGTAATACACACGATCAAAATAAAGAATCGCCTCCTGAAGCGTTATCGAAGGAAAATACACAATCGCACCCATCGGTCAGTCTTCTAGTCGAACAGCTGACACTATGCTCGACGACGAACCGATTGCGATTCCCTTCCCCTCCCGCACTCGTCCGAGTCGGCTCACGCAACTGACGACAAGTCAAGCGTTGTAGACGACGACGTATTACGAAAATTGTTTCGTGGCGCCACCCAGTCGCATAAGTACGACGCGTCTTCTTCCTCGGAAGACGAACTGGCCCCGCCTACAAAACGAACTCGTAATATTAATGTGCAACAACAGCTGCCGCAACCGCAACTTCGTTCGTGTTTACGAGACGAAAATAAACGGCGGTTACGGTCAAGAAAACGAGTGAAATTCGTGTTTTAGACACTCACTCTTCTCTTGACGTGCTTGGCTGTTATATACTCTTCATCAAATGCTACACAACAGGCGCTTTTAATTATATGTCGTATAGCGTAATAGACTGACGATATGTCCCAAGAGCGTCTTTCCCCTAGCATTCCGGATATTTCCGAAGATGAAGAAACAGCCCCCACCTACAGAGGGCGGTAACGGCGATGCACCGTCGTCTCCTCGTGTAGACGACCATCGCTCCCCCTCTCCCACCTTTTCCTCCCCGACGTCACCAGCTGACGTTGCCCCGTCTCCTTCCACCACGGCTACTGCCACCTTTCCGCCGGTGAAGCAGACGTCGCCTGTACCTTCAACGTCCGATCAAGTATCGGCGTCATCCGTGACGCTTACCTCTGACGGACTGGCACAAGAAGGTACACGCCGTACTCCTTCGCGAGTACCGCACCGGCGACCGACGCTAAGGCAGAAGGTGGAGTCTGCTGCCAGGGGTCGAGGCGCGCCTCTTCGCCAGTACCGGCCTGCTCCCGGGGTAGCGGCGCGAGGCTCCGAGTTCGTACAGCGCGGCCTAGTCCGTAGCTCTCGTTCTCGAGTCTTCGTGCCACTCCCTAGGAAGACCGCGTACTCGGTGGAGACGCCGCCTCACGCCCGGACCGCTGTACAATTCAGCAATGCGCGGATTGACACCCGCACATTCGCTGAAGTCGTACAGCGCGTTCAATCCAAGGGACCTTTGCCCGGTTCCCAACTGTCTTCCTCGGCGAGCGTCCCCTCTGGGGAATTCCCGCCGCTCAAGACGGTTAAACGGATTGAACCGCTTCCTCTTCGGAAGCGCCGGACGAAAGAGACTGCCACGCTGCGAACCAGCGGATTTAAACGTCCGACTGCAGCAGCAAAGCGGTCCCCCCAACCGTCGACTTCTAAAGTCGCGGAGGCACCAGTAGCCTCACAAACGGCATCGTCAGTCCCGAAAGGCAAGTCTCCGTTACTTCGCCCTTCGGTCGTACCGACTGCCCCGGAAGAGACCTCGATGGACGTCGACCCATCTCCGACCCCAACCGTCCATCTCCCACCAACCCCTACGTCGGTCCCTCGACGCGTACTTTCACCAGTACGTGAAGAGGTCGAACCGACAGAAAGTGCTGCCGTCGATAACAACTCCGTTATCGACCCAATGGCAACACCTTCACCGGTAAAAGTCCCCGAGTCAAAGCCGTCCACCTCTCGTAGCAAGAGTCCCCCGGCTGATGACAAACCGGTGAAGCGTCCCCGTTTGAACCGTAAGGCAGGAGGCCGCGCCCGGCGTGAAGCTCGCGCTCGCGGTCTCTCTTACATGGAGCTCAAACGGGACGAAAGACGCAGCAAAACCCGTTCCCAAACTCCCGCTCCATTACCGGCTCCCGTACAGGAGTCCGCCCCGTCTGTGGTACAGTCCCCTGTACTGCAACCGGTGGTTCCTCCTGTACCGCAGAATCAATCCCTGCAGCCGTGGGAGCAATTCACTGCCGCTGTGCTTGCAGCACACAATGCCCTGTCGCTCGCCCTAGCGACAACCCCGATGCCACTCCCACAAGTTGTGATGCCACCGCCCGGAATTCCCATTCCCCCGCATCTACAACTTGCGGCACCGGTTTATCCTCCGGCCATGGTAATGTCGCCTTTAATGGCGGCACCAGTTACCTACCCGCCACCCCTTATGAGCATCCCCACGTCTCGTCCCCAGACTCCGCTCATAAGGCACCAACCTCGAGTGCACCCAATTCCCCAGCCTCGAGCGCCCCGAACACGCCCTTCCCGACCCACACTCCCAGCCAACTTCGGTAAGTCCAAACCGAAGAGACCTGGCGATCCTACTTCGTGAACGGTATCCGTGAGCGTAGTAGTGAACGCCGCGCCACACTTGACTGGCGTCACAGGTCACCGTAAGTTTCCTCGGAAACTTACTAGGAGGAGAGTGGTGTGGCGACGGGTGGTCGATGACGAACGAGTGTGTCTTACACACTCGTCGACCACCTAGCGGGCCAGCGGGGTAAAACCCGCAAACAACCTTTTTGCGCTCACGGCTGTGTATTTCGTCTGCACAGCTTAATTATTTACTGGGCTCGGCCCGCACATATACTACTACACGTATACGCAACCGACCTGATTGGTGTTTGTGTGGTGTCGTGTATATCTACGCACAGTATATTTTTTGTTGGTAACAGGATCTATTGGTCTGCATACTGCACCTATAGCTTCTTTTGATGCATCTACTTCTATGTAGGTTGATGCTTCTGGGTTGTTAATTTGTAGGACTGGTTCTGAAAGAAGGATATGTTTCATGTTATCGAAACATTTTTGATGTTCTGGTAACCATTCTATTCTTTCGTTAGAACGACTGTCTTTTCCTTCAAGAATTTTCATGATGGGTAACATCTTTTTTGTAAAATTAGGTATCATTTTTCTGTTATATCCACACATACCAATGAATCTTCTTACTTCTTTGAGTGTTTTGGGTGGATTCATGTTTCTTATTGCATCAATATTTTTTGAAAGTGGTTCTAATTTTCCGTTGCCAATTTTATGACCTAGAAGTTCTATTGTGTCTTGGAGAAAGAAACTTTTTTTCGTTTTTACACGAAAATTGTATTTTTTCAGTCTTTGTAAAATTTCGATGGTGTTTTCTAAACATTCGTCAAATGTTTCGCCAAAGACACATATGTCATCTATGTAGATAATTACTTTTTTCCATAGAATATCGTGAAAGATATCTACCATAGCTTTTTGAAATACTGAGGGGCTTAAGCTAAGTCCTTGTGGCATGCTATTGAATACATAGCCTACTCCTTCTATGTTGATTCCTGTGATTGGTTTGGATTCTTCATCAAGTGGTAGTTGGAAATATCCTGAGTTCAGATCTATGATCGAAAAGAATTTTTTGCTTCGTAAATGAGGCCATATTGAGTCTATTCTTGGTACTCGAGTTCTGCTTGTCTTGATTTTTTGGTTGACAGCTCTGTAATCTACAAGTGGTCTGAATGATCCATCTGGTTTTCTTTTCAGAAACATTGGTGATTCGTAAGTTGATGGTTGTCTTTTTAATACTCCTGCTTTTTCTAGTTCATCAATTTTCTTTAGCCATTCCATTCTTTCTTTATATGCCATTTTATAGTTTCTTCGATCTACTGGTTTATTATCTTTTAAATCTATATGAATGGGTTTAACTTTTGCTAAAGATAAATTTTTTGTAGAATGAGTGAAAATATCAACATAATTTTTTATTCCATCAATAACTTTTTGTTTTTGTTCATTTGTAATATTTTTAGAAATATTAACTTCTGTTCCTTCTGGATCATATAATTTGCTTTGTGTTACGCAAACTTTTTGTTGAGTTGGTTTTTGATCAACCATGTATTTTAATGTTCCTAGTACTTGATTTTTTCGTACTCTTTTTATTAAATTTGTTGGATTGAAAATTTTTAAAACTTCTTCGTTTTTGATAATCAAACCTGTTTTATTCACAAATTTTTCATTTTTCAAGAGTTCAGTGAATGGTGGTAATGTTTGTAGGTAAATTATTTCGTAAGGTTGAATAATATAGTCGTTAGTTGCTCGTACAAATGTTACTTGTTCTGAGTTATTGTTTGTTGAAGAGTTCTTCGGTATGGAGATTGAAATGATTTTATCACCACATGGTATTGAGAATTTGCTTGACGAAAAGTCTATTATGGCTTTATATTTTTCTAAAAAATCGTAGCCTATAATAACATTCTCAATTAGATCTTCTACGACATATGCTTTTATTGGAAATGAATGTCCTTTAAAAATAATTGGAATAGTTGCAATTCCTTTTATTTTGAGTTCAATTTCATTTGCAGCATATAAAACATCGTATGTTCGTTCTAATGGAACATTTTTCGCAAATTTCCAATGTATTAGTGTTGATTCTGCACCGCAATCTATTAATCCATAGGTATCTATACCTAATACGTTACATGGAAGGTATAAACAACATTGAATCTCGTTTTTTCCGGTTGGAGCAATGACTATAACATTCGGATTTTTTTGTAATGTCATACGTTTTTTTAAAATTTCTGTAGGTTCATTTATATGTTTTTGTTCACATAGTTCCCCTGCAACATCTCGTGTAAGTGCTGTAGGGGCACTCACGAGTTTTTTGGTGTTGCATTTTGTGTTGGATACGTAATTGCTGGAAATGTTGTTTGTGGATTTTGTACAACATTCTGGTTTTGCGTTGGAGTTGCGTTAAATGGCATAGCGTACATCATAGGCATGTTGTTATTGTAATTAGGATATTGTCCATAGTTACTCCAGTTATTGTTTCTGAAATAACTTCGTTGAAATCTTGGATTTCCACGGTAATTATTTCCTCGATAATTTGTATTATGGAAATATTGGTTTTGGTAATTTTGAGGTGAAGGAAGAGTGGGATAATTACTTGAATTACCATTTTGGTTAAAATTATTAAAATTATTTCCATTATTATAGTTATTGTAATATCCTCGTCCTCGACTTGTTCCTCTAAAATTTTGTTGGATTTTATTTCCACGGTAATTTGAATTATTATTTTGCCTGTTTTGTGATGTGTTATTACCATTATTAATTTTATTGTTAGTAATTGCAGCTACAAGTTTTTTAACTTCTTGTGCTAGACTAGTTTCTTCTGAAGTTTCTTCATTTTTTGTGATGTTTTCTTCTTTATTTATTGCATTAATTTGTTTTTTGGATGATTTTAATTTTAACATTTCTGAATTAGCTTCTTGCATAGCTAGTTTATATGATTCTAACTGCGTTTTTAATTTTTCTACTTCGATGGTAACAAGTGGATCTATGAGTGGTCTTGTTTTATCTTTACAGTATAGATAATCATCGAATGCTTTGTATAAATCTGGAACTGTTTTTGGTCTCAGTTTCACAATATGTTCTCTTTCTTTTTCTCCAAGAGATCTATAGATATGATCTATTATCCTTTCGTCTGTTATACAAGGCTCTATCTCTTTTAAAGTTTTAGAGACAAATATGACAAAGTCTAGGAAATCATCATCTCCTTTATAAACTCGTTTGTGGAGAGTTTCTCGTAATTGTGGAACTGTTTTTTTAAAGGATTCATACAATTTTGGTTTCAGTGATTCGTATGTTATTATTGTAGGATCGTTTGCTAATATTTCGTTAAATATTAGTTGAGCGTTTCCGGTAAATGCAATTTTTATTTTTCTGAATTTTGTAGCATCATCTAGCCAGCCAAATGCTTCGCATTCGTTCTCGAATTGGGTTAAAAATGTTTTTATATTTTCTGAAGGTAAATTTGAAAATGTGGAAGGTCTGTTATTTCCATTGTTAATATTATTATTAGTATTAGCCATGTTTTCAGCTATTTCTCGTAATCTTTTTGTTAGAAGATTTGATTTATAGTAAGCTTCTTCTGGAGATTTGGAAGGTGTATGGATGTATTCCGAAATTTGTGGAATTGTTTTGTTATGATTTTGAATGATTGTAGATGTTGATGTGTTTGGAGTATTTTCTTCTGAATCTGAAGAAATTTCGTTAGATTCTGGAAAGTATTCTGAATCGTCGAATGTTATTAAGGTATTATCGTCAAAAGAGGTTTCTGATATTTTTTGATTGGCTATTATTTTTGCAAGACGTTCTGAATTAGGTTTTATGGTTAGATCGTCAATATTAGTTTTATGAAGGAGAGAGTTAATAGGATGTTTAGGGTGAGTTTGGATAAAAAAACCTAGAGCAAGTTGTAACTCGGGTCTGTTTTTAACTTTAGGGAGAGGTAAATCACAAATGTTTAACCATACGTTTTTTAATTCACGATTGGTGAGAGTTGAGATCCAGTGAGTTTGGTTGAAACACTTTGAGTTAGGTGTATTAGCGTTATCGTTATCGAGATCTTCGTTGATCATAGGGTTAGTAAATGTTGTTGGACTCACAAGTTTTTGTTGTTGATTTTGTTGTAACAGTTTAACATATCTGCACCACGGTATCCTGACATCACGATCTTCAATCCTCAAGGTGATCGGAGATTTGGCGTGTTTTCTTCGGAAGACTTTGCTGCAGAGACGTCGTCTGTTGAATTTTGGATTGGATGGACTGGAAACTGGATTCTTTTTACTTGGAATTTTTACTGCACTTTAATTTTATTCTGCACGTTAATATATCTGCACGTTAATATCGGCACTTTAAGACGCTGTGTTTCTTTTTATTTAATAAAATTTTTATTTTTTTCACAAACTTTTTTGAAAATTATTTCGACTTTTTATCACAATTAGAAACACAATTTGTTTTGTTCGGGCGCCAATTATTCTGTGACGGTTATATATCGTAACAGAACAATGAATAACACAATGAAGTTAAAAAGGTGTATTAAACATAAAAGTAACAGTTAAGAATTAAAAGAATAGGTAAGATTGTAACAACATCAAGAAGAGTTAATTAGAACAAAGTAGAATCAGTAGAATCAATGAAATAGTACGAAACATGATATTATATATTAGTTACAAAGAGGAAGGTTCAGGCGAATTTACAAGGTATAGGAGAAGGGTTTTGTTCTTATTGGTTAATAGAAATATATGTACAGTAAGTATGACCAATGGTCTCGTGAGAATATGACATAAAGTGGGTGTTCACAAATGAATTAGTAGAAATTAGTGTATATGCAAGATTGCAAAAATAGTATAAACAAAAGATGAGTTCATTGTTTATGAGTAAACACAGTAACTGTTTATGTAGGTAAATGATGTCATCAAACAAGTCTTGACTTGAAGAAATGACGTGAGAGTTAATGAATGAGAAATAATAGGAAAATAGAGAGAAAGTAATGATGATGATGATATTTAATAATACGAAAATATTTCATATTATAGACGATACGAAAATATCGTTACACCCATGGACTGGTAGCTTCAATTTCTACAATTAGATGGATATTATCCACAGTAAATAAAAATAATTTAATTCTTGTACAATATGATGTGAAAACTGCCTTCCTGATTTTCCCAAAAATAAAATCAATATTCATAAGAAGACCTGAAGGAATAAATATTATGTCAAACCAAGTTTTGGAACTGAAAGAATTGATATATGGCTTGTTTAGGTGTTCAGGCAGCATGGGGATTTGAACCCGTACTGACTGAACACCTAAAATCTCCCTCGTTCACTGTCACTAAAAGGCAGCACCGTATACACTCGGCCATGGTGCCAGTTGATGGTATTCGAGGGAGTAGTAGTAGTTAGCCTACGTAGTGTGGCGGTAGTCACCACACCACTCCCCCTCAGTATAGCGGAGCGTAATACGATACCTACTACAGAGGCGCCATGCAAGTAGGAATGTACGCTGGCGCGTGGTGATGCCCACCCTCATCACCACACTATGGCACACCCCCCACAGCGCTGACACATACCGGCATCGGTGTGTGATGTACCACCATGACTACTGGTTTTGTACATGTCTGAGAGATGGTGTGTATGAGCATCCCTCGCAATCACATCGGGGTCACCACTTTAGGTGTTCAGGCAGCACAGGGATTCAAACCCATACCGGCTGAACACCTAAAACCTCCCTCGGTCACCGTCACTAAAAGGCAGCACCGTATACACTCGGCCATGGTGCTGGTTGACGGTATTTGAGGGAGTAGTAGTTGTTAGCCTATGTAGTGTGGCAGTAGTCGCCACAGCTTGAAAACTTCAAGCATGTTGTGGAATGATTTATTATAAAACGAGAAAAATATTCATCTTTCCAAAATACCTTAAATAATAATAGTAATTGATCTGATGATTGAAATAATCAAAATAATAAAAATAGGAATTCAGCACAAATGTGCAATGACTTTAATGACAATTGCTCTGAAGTGGGCTATAGTTTCACAGTTATTGATAATAATAATAAATCTGATGATTCAGTATTAATTACTGATAATAATTTAGAATTGAAATCTTTTCCTCATAACACATTTATTGTTGACAGTGGCTGTACGATCCATGTAATTAATGACTATAGCGGAGCGTAATACAACACCCAGTACAGAGGCGCCTTGCTGGTAGGGATGTACACCGGTGCGTGGTGATGCCCCCCTCATCACCTCACCGTGGCGCACACCCTACAGCGCCGTCACATACCAGCATCGGTGGTGTGATGTACCACCACAACTACCAGTTTTGTACATGTACGAAAGATGGCATGCATTACCATCTCCCCGATCACATCGGGGTCACCACTTTAGGTGTTCAGGTGGTACGGGGATTCGAACCCGTACCGGCCAAACACCTAAAATCCCCCTCGTTCACTGCCACCAAAAGACAGCACCGTATACACTCGGCCACGATGCCAGGTGACGGTGTTCGAGGGAGAAACGGCAATCAGCCGACGTAGTGTGGCGGTAGTTGCCACAATGACGTTAGTTTGTTTAGTGAATATATTAATTTAATTAAACCTCATAGTATTTGTTTTGCCAAGAAGTGCGTTTTGCTGTCTGTTACATCAGTTGGTACAGTAAAAGTAAAAATTTTGGAAAGAACAGTTATTAGCTCTGTTTGATAGGACTACACCAACTTACACCTACCTACACCAGGAGGGCAATTCCACAAATGTAGAAATGTTATGTGACTTTGCACCAATTTAAGTTAGTGTAATCCTATCAAACAGAGCTCTAGAATTAAAAAATGTAAGGTATGCACAAGAGCTACTGCAAAATTTACTGTCAGTGAAACTGATGGGCAAGTCTGGATTTGATACTCTTTTTAGAGAGAAATCTGTTGAGATTATCAAACGCTCCAATAGCAAAATAATAACCACTGGTGTTAACGTAAACTCAGATTTATACACTGTTGATTTTTTTTAAATTTTCAAATCAATCGTGTAATTTGACATCGGAGGATAACTCAAGTCCACTAACTGTGTGGCACGGACGCCTTGACCATCTCAATGCTAATGATATTAAGTTATTATCAAGTAGGGGTCTTATACCAAAAGTTGATTTAAATCGCAAGTTGTTGGGTGAGCCCTGTGTTATGGAAAAACAAAGGAAAATAATTTATTAGAGATGTTAGAAAAACTGAAAAACCCCTTGAGTTGGTACATACTGACCTGTGGACCAATTAATCCTGGTTTATAGAAGGGAATAAAATATTTTATGACCTTCATTGATGATTACTCAAATTTTTGTTGTGTGTACCTACTGACAAGTAAAATGGAGGCACTAGTGAAATTTAACGAGTAACATGAGATGGTCTCAAATTAATTTGGATATAATGTAAAGTGTTTAAGATGAGATCACGGGATTGAATATACAAATGCTGCCTTTCAGTAACATTGTACTGAAAAGGGGATTGTTTTTGAACCTACAGTTTGTGGCTACCCCCAACAAAATGGGAAGGCTGAAAGGATGAACAGGACACAATGTGAGAAAGCCAGGACTGTGTTGTTTGAGAGTAATCTCGACAAAATTTATTGGACGGAAGCCATTTTATGTTTGGCTTACATTGTAAACAGGTGTCCTACTAATAAGGATTTTGTGCCTTTTGAGAGGTGGTGTAATGAAAAGTATGATTATTCGAAGTTAAGGGCCTTTGGATGTGACGCATATATGTTGTCCTTCAAACACGATTCAAATAAATTTAAATCAAAAAGTGAAAAATTAATAATGGTAGGTTATTCTTCAGGTGGTTACAAATTACTATATATTAAAGCTAAAGAGATACGTCTATCACGTGACGTTGAATTCTTTGAAAATAATTTACGAAAAAGTGGGTACACACAAGATGATGATATTTTTAAGGAAATAACAGAATTAAATTTAGATAATATAGAAGTAGATGGAGACCTTAATCTGGATTGTCTACCAAAGGAGGTGCCTGACAGTGATGGTATTGCAAATTATACATATGTTGCTGAGGATGTCATCCCTTTGACATCTGAGGAGGTGAGTGGTGCACCTGATAGTGGAATGTGGAAGGAGGCTATTTCTGATGAGATAGGTGGTCTGAATTCTAATCAAACTTGGAAGGTAACCAAACGTCCAAAGGGTGCCCCTACCATCACATGTCATTGGCTATTTAATAAAAAATATGATGCCGATGGAAAGGTCTTATATAAGGCGAGATTAGTTGCCAGAGGATGTCAACAGAAGAAAGGCTTCAATTTTAATAAATTACATGCGCTGGTGGCGAAACTATCAACTGTTAGAACTCTGTTAGCAATTAGTAATAAGCTCAAATTTTATATGGAGCAAATTGATATATGTAGTGCTTTTTTAAATGGAATCTTGTCTGAGGATGTATATCTTGAAATACTTGAAAGCATAGAAACAGATGTTGATAGATGTGATAATGTATTGAAACTAAATAGGTCAATTTATGGGTTGAAGCAGTCACCCAAGTTTTAGAACAAAATTGTTCAATGAATTCCTTGTGTCTCTTGACTTTGTACAAAGTATAGCTGACAACTGCTTGTATACTTTTAAAAATAAAAACTCTATTGTGTATTTACTCTCATGCGTTGAAGATGTTATAATAAGTTCAAATAATGAAAATTTAATAATATATTTTAAACAACAAATTAATAAATGGTTTAAATTTAAGATCTAGGTAAAGTTAGTAAGTACTGAGGACTAACTGTCAATCATAATTGCAAAAGTGGCATATTGGAGATTGATCAGCAGACACTTATTGAGACTGTTGCAAAACATTTTGGTGTTAATAATTGTGCACCTACATACACACCTATTGATCCAAAACTCCAATTGGAGAGAGATCTGAATGCATGTGATAAGGTTTTAAACAATGATTATCAACAGCTTGTGACGTCCCAAAATGACAGTCGTATGTTTGTAGAGAATTGGTCTAAAATTAGAAATAATAAAAAGGTTAAAATTTTGAAGAAACAGCCCAAGATCGCAGATCGCAAGAAATAATAATATCCTAGATCAGAAGGGAAGAAATGATGTGAAACGAGCTAGCCTACATACTACATAAAACCATGAAGTCTTGCCTCATGGTACCTCACACAACTGCCCACAATTTATTATCAAAGGGCCTTAATTCAAAAGAACGATCTTTTGATTAAATTGTGCACCATAGTTACCGGTTGTTATAACCAAGTGTTTGAAAGTTCCTATCTTTGATGTTGAAGATCCATCAGTTGAGTTATTCTGGTTCCCAAGATGAATCGGAGTTACTAACAAAAGATGTTTTATAATCCCAGTTCCATAATGCGATTATAGTAAGCGATATTAATAAGAACAAGAAGAAAAAACGATTCTTTGAATTATAAAAGCACCTTTAATTATTTTTGTATTACTTCATTATTATCTCAGCAACGTGAACAAAAAAACGTATCGATCACTTGGTAGTATAAAAACTTAGTCTTTACTGTGTGGTGTCTGTTCTCGTCACACCATCAGTTTCTTATCTCATAGATCTCGCTTACCTCCACATCATCATTCTCGTTTAATATTCATCGTTGAGTTCTGTCTATATCATATTCTATATTCTGTAATTTTATTTGACGAACATAGTTAAACATGGGAGAACATGGGAATATTTTTAAGGAGGCGGATTTTGGCTATTGAAGACGGAACTCAGCGTATTGTAATTATAACAAGACAAATTTTTTATTATATAGTTAATGATTGAAAATAGACTCCACAAGCTCATAGGATGTCTTATGTACTTGATGCTGGGATCACGGCCTGATATCAGCTTTGCAATCTCATATTTTAGCCAGTTCTCTAGTTGTGCTACAAATGAGCATTATAAATATTTACTAAGAATCCTCAAGTATTTAGTGACTACGAATAATAAAAAATTAACATATGCCAATAAACATTTAAATAAAAACATATTAGAAACATATTCCGATGCCAGTTGGGGCATAAGAGATCAATCTCAGGGTATTGTGTCTTTGTTTATGGCTCACTGGTGTCCCGGTCCAGCAAAAAGCAACCAACTGTAGTGTTGTCGAGCACTGAGAGTGAATTAAACGTCATATGTGATGCCACTACTGAATCGATTTGGTTTAAATACTTATTGACAGATTTTTATATTCGAATAAATGATAGGGCAGCAATTTATGAGGATAATCAAAGCTGTCTAGCACTTTTGCACTCAGCAAAGTGGAATACTCGAACGTCAAAACACATAGTTGTTAAATATCGTTTTGTGTGCAATTGCGTAAATACAAAATTCAAATATTTTTATATACCAACTTCGTGAGAGTTGAATGATGTATTCACAAAGGGGTGTCCGAGGCCTCAATTTAATAAATTTTGTGAGATGTTGAATTTAGTGTAATTTTTTTTAATATTTGTTTACCATATATATTGAAACTTTTTATACATGTTTATTATTGACTGATGTCATTTTGTTTAGTGACCAAATTTTTGTTACGTCTTTTGTTGATTATTTTTGTGTCACGTCGCATAATTATAATTTTAATAGGCATGTGAGAATAATGACAAATTATATTATACTCCAGCTTGTTATTCTCATATAATATTTGTACTGTTAACACTGACTCGATGTTCAACACATTCTGTGATATTTTATATTTGTTATGTGACTGTGATATATTTCGGTGAACTTATCTTGTTACTTGTGAAATGTTGTACAGTCAACATCTCCTCCATCATAATATTGAGTAATATATTCATGAATTGATATTTTGAGTTTTTATTTATTTGTTTACCAGGCTTTACAGTTTTAGTCATCGTTTAATGTCGTCATTTGTTTCAAGTTAATCATCAGTGTTAGTGAAATTTGGCATGTTGAATATTCTATTTCTTCACAAGATTGATTTTTCATAGAAATTTTCTAAGCATATTACTACATTTAAAATAAAAAATATGAAATGAACTAGAATTAAATTATTTGATTACAACATGATGGAATATTATGGCAAAGAATTGTACATCGAAATTACTTCTTACTTAACCTGAAAATCCATAATTGTTCTGAATACACCACCAATGTTCATTAAAAGAACTGGTTAAGTTTAGTAACAGACTTGTGATTAATTTGTTCTCATACTGCAATAGAAGTTCTTCCTCAGGTACAGAAGAACATATTAATTATTTAAGATTTTGCAATGATGAAGAGAAAAAAGTTACAATTATCACTAATTCAAGAATTTGATTCACAAGTGAACAAAAGTGAACGTCTAGAGTTTGTTGGGTGTGAAAATAACAAACCCCGGAACATATGATATATACAAGTGATAATGATGATGAATGAGTCAGTGAGAGAGAAGATTTCATTTCAACAATTGTTCGAATGTTGTAATTCATTCTTCAGTTTATTATATTTCTGCAACTGATATGTATTTGGTTCATTTCAACGTCCTCCCTCCTTTCTTACATCAAAATATAATTGTAAATAATAATACCCTATTTTATTTAACTCTTCAATACTTATATATATATATATATGTATATAGATATAGTAGTCCAAAACAGAGTAGTTTCTACTTTCTCATCCCATATGGGCTATCTATGTCTGAAGAGCTACCTAAAGAAATGTTATAGGAATAAACCCTCTATTACCTAATTATACTCAAAACATAAAACTCTACGCTATAGTTAGACCAAATAAGTTGAACTTGGATTTTCATTGTTTCTCATTGGTTAGTCAACATTTTTTCATTCTCATTATTGACCATCAAATGTTTGTTTGCAATAATTATTGCCTATCTCCTTCAGAGCTTAACTTATTTGGCCCAGACTTTAGTAAAAATCAGTAATTACCTTCTAGGATATACATATATATAATGGAGATGGCACATGGGCAGTTTTGGTGTCCTACCTATAGAAACTAGAAAGCTCTTCTACAAACATGGGTACTTCCAACTAAATATCTGATTGGAGAAAAATCACGTAACAAGCATTACTAGTTTCTCGCCGTAAATTCGTTTCTAGGACCAGTCATCTGATTTGTGTTTGTGTGTCATGTTTCTGTGTATTTGGTTTGTGCCTGTGTAGGTGCATGTCTTGGTTAACGTAATTTTCGTAGTTTAAGTTTCCTTCAGTTCTTTACTTTTTTTTCTCTACTGTTTAAGTACTCTGAAATTTTCTTGAGTCCTTATCATTTAACTATAACTTATTTGTCAATTTTAATTTGAAAAAATTTATAGTTTTATTGAATGTATGCCTCCGTTCCAACTACTTGAAAATCTGAGCCTTTGTATTGAGGTGAGGTTCAGATGAAAATTACAATTTTTGTTATTACTGCCAAATGGTGCACTTGCTGCTTTAAGATGATTTTCCCTTAAATTAATTATGATTCGTCGGCGTTAAATTAATTGTTCAGCGACGAATTGAAGAGAATTCATCCACCTACGAATTCTCTCCGATTTGTCGCCTTGAAATTAATTATGATTCCACGACGAATTGAAGAGAATTCATCTACCTACGAATTCTCTTTGATTCGTCGCTAAATCCTGATTAATTTCACGGCGACGAATCTAAGGGAATTAATAGATGAATTCTCTTCGATTCGTCGCTGAATCAAAATTAATTTAACGGCAACGAATCGAAGAGAATTCGTAGGTAGATTGAATTCTCTTCAATTTGTCGCGGAATCATAATTAATTTCAAGGCGAAGAATCGAAGAGAATTTATAGATGAATTCTGTTTGATTCATCGCTGAATCAAAATTAATTTAACCACAACGAGTCGAAGAGAATTCGTAGTTAGATGAATTCTCTTCAATTCGTCGCTGAACAATTAATTTAACGCCGACGAATCATAATTAATTTAAGGGCAAATCATCTTAAAGCAACAAGTGCACCATTTGGCAGTAATAACAAAAATTGTAATTTTCATCTGAACCTCACCTCAATACAGAGGCACAGATTTTCAAGTAATTGGAACGGAGGCATACATTCAATAAACAAACTCACTTGGTTATTTCTCAATACAGATTTCCTATCCAAAATCTGTTCCACTCATCTTCTTCCTTTATTGCAGGATTAGCCAGGTCACGATTAACTAACCATTTTTTCCTGGTTGACTATAAATTTTTTCGAATTAAAATTGGGAAAAAGTAAGAGTTAAATGATAAGGACTCAAGAAAATTTAAGAGTACTTGAACAGTAGAGAAAAAAAAGTAAAGAACAGAAAGAAACGTAAACTATAAAAATTACGTTATCCAAGACATGCACCTACACAGACACAAACCAAATACACAGAAACATGACACACAAACACAAATCACATGACTGGTCCTAGAAACGAATTTACCGCGAGACACTATTACAAGCATTTATTTATAAACATTGGCGTACGAAGTACCTCACTTTTACACTGATTTCCAATTCTGATTGGTTGGGATGTTCAGTCTGGGGTACTTCGTACGCCAGCACATTGGCCATATTAAAACTGTTTCATGTCGTCTCTATTATATATATATATTCTCGAAGGTTATGGCATATTATTAATAAAATTAATCAAGTCGTTACTCACACTCAGTAGACATTACAATACAGTTAACAGCAGTTTGGTTTCTTGTTTTTAATCGTTAGTGTAATGTTAACTTGTGCTACTGTACGTGTGAATTAACATATTCAGTAATTCGGTACTTTTACTCTTTGTGATAACTTTAGTTGGTACGTTCTCGTTCGCCTTTTGTTGTTACTGTTTTACATTAAATATTGTGTAGGTACTCTATATAAGAAAACAAGTAAAATAAGAATAAGAGAAACATAGTACTGTAAAAAATCTGATTCTGTGTTATCCGATAATTGCGTTTTTGTACAATAATTATGTCGTGTCTTCTGTCTCGTGTTTTTGTACATTCACGAAGAACGCGCGATAATTTCAGCTGAAATTCTGTACAAACTTTCTTTGTGTGTTTCCATCATCTTAGCTTTACTCGAATTTTTCATCTTGTTATTTGCATCTGCGAGCAAATTAACGTTTAATTTATAATATCGTCAGATACAGTGTTGCTGCTGTTGGTTTGATATGGCGTCAAATAATCGAAACAAACTGGACGAATACCATTTGAAAATATTACGAGAGCTGCTGACACATTCAGCGAATAAGTATTGTTTCGATTGTCATCAGCGAGGTCCCACCTATGTTAATGTGACCATTGGATCATTCGTGTGTACTACATGCTCAGGAATGCTGTAAGTGTCCCATATTTCCTGTCTTTTAATGATAAATAAATGTATTCGGCTAGCCGTAGTGTTGGTGTCCGATGTGAAGATCATCAGTCTATGAGAATATTGTGTATAGTTTCTAATATCTATTTCAGTTGATACTTACAAATCTTGTATTTATGTGTATATACTTCGTTGTTATCGAGTGCGTTGACTCGAAGAAAATGTTGTAGTGTCTCATATTGTTGCTGATTATTATGAAGTTCAATCCAATGACTTTTACTTCTGCTTAAATGTTTGATCTCATGCTTATACCATTAATTATCTATATATACGTCTTTTCACCAGTTGAAAGGCATTTGATTCAGATCTAGGATGCTTGCAGATATTGTGTCTCCCAATTCTTTCAGATATGATGACGCGTTTTCCCAAATTACTAATTTCTTTCATGTAATTGTGAATAATTAGTGATTACATGTTTGTAAAAATGTGCAGAATTTTTGTATTAAAGTGCAGTCAAAGTTGTGGGGTCAATATTTAATATGATTCGTGATTAGGCTAACTACTGCTTTAGTCGTAACAATCGCGAATTAAGTGAAATTCACTGACAAAATTTTTGACGTATTAGTATTCTCTGTTTGTCAGTTAATTTCAGCTTCCAGCTGCATCTAAAATTTTATTTCGATTTTATGTGTTTTTTCATTTCATCACTAAGTATATCTCTAATTATTCATATTGGCAATGACAACAATGTTCTATGGCACCAGAATCATACGAATGCATATCAGAAGTTCAAAATGCCAAATTAAGACCTCGAACAACAGCCAGTGGACATGATAAATCTTATATCTAAAAGTCCCTTACTTCTGTAAGATTTTTTCTTACTATGTTTTATGTTTCTAGTTAATTAATAATTCCGACAATTTTACGTTGGTCTTTGTGAATTATTGTTGTTTAACAGAATGAGTTACTCTCTAGTAGTAGTATGACAGTGGAACCCGAAGTCTGCGTACATTTCCTCTGTGATTGAGAAGTACGAGTAAATTTCCGATGAAGATTAGTATCTCTCAGAAATGTCATCAAAACGGATCTAAGCTTAACACTTCAAGCGATACATGCACTATTCTTGAGTACCTTCTTAGGAACTTTGCAATTTCGTACACCAATAGTTGGCATCCAATAACGTTTACCCTAAAAATGTAAAAAATTATACGTAGGATGTGATTAGACTTCTTCACTTGAATTTTGGAAAGAAGCATTTCTTACCTTATTTAAATAATATTTATCTCATAAAAATCGTCTTAGCATGGTCTACCATTGAGAATAATTCATGGTTTTCCTAAATATTGTTCTTGTATTTGCCCTTTCAGCATATTGTGAGATGTGTCAGTGGCGAATTATTTGTTTCAAATCAGTTCTTTTCAAAAATGCTAACTGATCTATCCTGTATCAGAATTATTATTTTGATGCCACTCTGCAGTAGGAAAATGATGTCTGCTTCTCATTCATTGGCAATTTATCGACTCGTTTTAACTCTGGAGAGACAATTTTATTCGAATTGTCTAATGTTTCCACATATTATTTAATCTTGGGAATTCTCGTGCCCTAGTTTTACAAATTTCCGAATAAAACTTTGACGGTTCCTATGGTGAAATCGATTACTTGAAATAATCGATTGATCGAACCGTTTTCAATCAATCTCACATCATATGTGAGGCAAAAACCCTATTGAAATATCGTTTATCGATGTAGCTTGTTTCATGATATAAAACTGAAAACATTCTGAGATGGAAAAATTATATATGAAAAAAACTGTAATAGAACAATGAGACTTATTCAAATTTTGAAAAACCCTAATAGGAATTGATTCGAATTGAAAAATAGGAATTAAATCAAATATTCTAGATCCTTCATCTTCTTTATGTTCCTAAATTTTACTCCTTATACTCGCGAATAAATTTTTGCAATACCTATTGATAAACTTCTATTTTATATACACCTTGACATGTATATAGTCCTTAATTTATTCGTCGTCTTGGACGCATGCACACTAGTCCTGCTCACACCTTTGACGTCATATTTTTTTTTTTACTCTACTTATTTATTTATTTATTTCTTTTTTTTTCATAAAAGTTTTTGTTCATCTTCTCCTCGTTTTCTACATATTCTACATCACAAATGTAGAATATCGAATTCCACGGGTAGAATACTATCCCTGATTCAGAGTTAAAAATATTTTTATGACCGATTTTGACCATTATCTTTGAGAACATAATAAACTGCGGTGTACTGGTAGTAGGGTTTATAATGAAATGGGAGGGAACCATACTCAACCAGTATTTTTGGCATTTAAAAAATTTGATAGAAAAAATTGAAACTAGAAATTATCCGTTTCATATTTTCAATTTGCACTCATCATATTGAGCAATTCACTTTTCATCGAAGGTCTATCAATAATATTTCAGAATTTCTGAAATTACTCTATGTGCCCCGTAATATATATTGTACCTATATATATAGAATTGAAAAATCACATGGATACGTTTTTCATTAGATGGATGTTATCCTCAAATCATTTTTGGAGATCCATAGTGTAGGTATTCCACCAACTTGGAAAATAAAACCATCGACTGATGGGAATACCTACCTCAATTGTCACCATCACCAAAATATGGCTACCATATACTCAGTGGTGCCGGGTGATGGTGACAAGAGTTAAATCCGCCTATGTAGTTGCCACACTACTCCCCCCCCCAGTACAGCAGTGCGCAGTATGACTCAAATGGAGGCGGAGCTACTAACAGAAGGGTAGTTGTGTATAAGGGAGTGGTGGATGCCTCTCTCCGATACATCCCCGCATCGCACCTTGTACACCTACCGCCACAATGCTAGTGCTCAACGCCCTCACATTGTGAGGTGGAGAGCAGGTGAACTAGCGGGCTGACGCATTCTGCTGAGAGATGGCACTGCAATCACTATCTCTCAGATCACATCGGGGTCACCAATGTAGGTATTCCACTGGCCAGGGGAATAGAACCTTTGACCAATGGGAATACCTACCTCAATTGTCACCATCACCAAAATACAGCTACCATATATACACGGCACCGGGTGATAGTGATGAGAGTGAACTCCGTCTGTGTGGTTGCCACACATAGGATGATTTAGAAAATATTACTCTTACATATTTAGTTTCAATCACTGTGACTGCAAAATTAATAAGAAATCAACAAATAGGACAACCCACGATCAAAAAATTTCAGGAATTTACAATTTCCGAAGGACCTGTTGACTAACAAATCGTGATTTGAATAAATTTTTTTTAAACAAAAAATTCTGTTTGAATCTGTTTGTTTCATCAGCCACTATAATCACACGCCATTGGTTGATGAATTCAATAATGAAACCAATAATGTTTTTTCAATAATCTATTCACTCTGTATGTATTATCAAAGATTAAGAGTGACGATTAATAAATCTTTTACTCCCATTAAAGATTGTTGTTATAATAGATAGTTCTGCATTCCAGAAGTTTGAGTTGCTAAAGGTATCTTTTATTCAATCTGTAGAGAAGAGATGAAGAAAACGGCCCCAAACTATAAGCTTTAAATGGAACCATTGAAGAATATTTTGTGGTTGTTTTTTTATGAGGAATTGATGTAATTAGAAAATTGTGATCAAATTGAAAATTATAGGAGAGTTGCTACATAAGAGAATATTCCCTCGATAGTCGATTTGGAAGTCGGATGCCTATACTGTGTTTAGTTTTCGAAGTCGCATCAAGTTTGTTTTTGACTGAAACAAAAGTACAACGAATATAGTTGGCTATAATTCGTATGGACAACTACATTCAGTACAGTAAAATATTTTGTAATTTCATAAGTAATATTACAACCACCACGTTCCATATTTTCCCCCTAAACAAAGTTACTGTTGCCTATAACTGTAGTTTACAGTGAGAATGAATATTATATGACCTAATTAATTCTGAATTTGTTTACTTCCTTGATTTTACACCTTTCCCTGTCTAACACCATTTCTTTCTTTTTCATTATGAATTCTCCTTCTGACCCCAACGAGAACCAGCCACAAGCCAGCTAATATACCCTCGATGAGTATATGTGTAAGCTGAAGAAAACCATGTATAATTTGTCTCACTGTCTCATTTTGGTTCTCTGTTCTACTGTTGAATAAGTAAAAAGTTTCTCTTGTAGAACTGTTGTTATCTTATTTTACTAATCGAACTCAGTATTTTGTGTTAATAATAATGTGTTTAATATTTTTATAATTAATCATTGTCTCATGCTATTTAAATGTTGAGATCCTCTCTAGTTGTTAGAGGATAATAATTAAATTTATTTAATTGTGAATAAAATATTTTTGTTTAATTTCCATAACTTTTTGGTGTTATTTTATACCATAAATTCTTAGAGGAAGTGTAACTCCAAATAAGTGGTTCTTTTGAGACCAGACTTCACCTCTTTTCGGCGCTACAAAAAGTTTTTCCGTTTACCCCAGAAAAATTAACCTTCTACTTTTACGACATAAGGTACAACTATTATCTTAACGAACAAATTTTTGGACCGAATAATTTCGCTATTATTTTACGTTCTCCGTTCGCATTTTCCGCAGTGACGTCATAAATTTTTTTTGTTGTACGTTAAAATAGTACTACCAGGTACGGTTTTTAATTCTAGTTTTAAAATCTGACTGAGCTGCTAACCGACGACCTCGATCTAACTTTTTCTTTTGCTGTGTAGTAAATTGGTTAGAAGTGCTTTCCCGTTTGTAACGGTTTCGTTTCTGAGGATGTGGTCGAGTAAGACAGAATTTATTTCTCCTGAGTAATGGACTTTTTCGAGTGGAAAAGACAGAACATTCGTTGCTATTTTCGGTCTGTTTAATCACGAAAAGAAAATTTTTTCCACTCTTCCTACTCATTCGGTAACCAGTAGTGATATAAATAGAAGAGGAATTTGAGAACACGTCTGAACTTTCCCACCGAATTGTCTGAAATACATCAACTGCGAGTGGCACTAAACGAGTGTGGCGAAATACTTTACGCAAACATTTAACTTCATATATTTGGAGAACCCAACACACGGAGAAATCGTTTGTTTTTTTTTTTTTTTGTGCGGGGGGAGAAAAAGTTTGAGTTAATTCACATTGAGGTTACTAATATTTTTGGCGCCTCTACACTTTCATTTTGAAGGCAGGTTAACGAATAGGGTAGTGCACAGGGCGTGCTCACAAATTCGGAGGGCCGTGCATTTTCCATTGAGGAGGCCGTGAGGCTCACCTTTCGGGCCTTCCAAGAAAATTGACCCCAATTTGGGTATCAGTATTGTGATGAGGCGAGCGGTAATACGGTCTCTCATTCTTGAAAGTTGTAGCAATCAGCTTTTGGCGTGTTTCCGCAAATTTTACATACTTTATTTATAGTCCAAAGCGCAACTGTAGTTAACATACGTCGTTTATTCTAGACAGACGTCGTACATTCGCAGTCCTACACGCCAGCCATTTCAGCGGACATGCAAAACTGTATTTCTTCACATCCGATATATCGCTCTTCGAATTCGCCATGGAACATTTCTTACGGTACCTGTGCAACCAGTTCTTTACGAATCTCACACGTTCGCAATTTTTGCACGTTCTCTGGCCATAAGTGCTCCCCTTAACGGCGTATGTGATGGAATTTGTAGAATATGCTGACTAGCTGACACAGCGAGACCGGCCATCATGCTGTTGTCTTCGTTTCTCGACGTTCCTTTCTCTCACTGCCGTCTGCCAATCACCCAGTTCCTCGTACACGTCATTAGTGCGTATGTACGCTCATGTTTTTACGTGTACTGCGTCACTTCCGTTTAGACGCTTCATTCGTGCTACAATTCTAAATCTATTCTCGAAATGATAGATATCTTTCTGTCGTGTAGCAGTGATATATGACCAGCCATACATCCACTATCGAGAAGTTTGTTTTAGATGTTAAATCTACCAGTTCTGTTCCGTTCTACTTGAAATGTGATGTATCCTTACAAAATTTGCACCAAATTGACGTTACAGCAACCTTTCGGTAGGAAGGCGATACATTATTGTGTATCATAGAACGTGGAGGCGCATGGCCCTGGAAATGCCGTCCGCGACAGTTCAGCAGAAGTTTCACCTACCGCTGTAACGATAATATTAATTGTTCAACCCACTTGATGTAATATAGACTAATTATAAAGTTTCATACTTGAAATGATTACAGCACTCGAATATTTACAAATGAGTCAGAATGAATATCTGTACGAAACTTGCGAACAAAGCGGTGAAAAACATTCTACATTTATAGCTTTACACATACATATTTGGTCGGAGTTGTATGGGTGTGTATGTGAAAAGAAATTGGAAAGTCATATTCAAGCACTAAAGAATATTCGATGTAAGCGCATACTGAGAGATTGGTGGAAATGTGTGATGTGAGGAATTTTCATAATAAATAAATAAATATTCCTCAAAATGAAATCGAGTAATACCTACTGTTTATAAATCTGTACAGAAAATCGTGGAATATTCAACGATAGAGATAAGATCCATGTTGCTATTGCCATCAATGATAAAAGGTAATTAAAAAAGATGCTACGTTTTGGCAATAGAAGAAGAGCACACTCAGTTCGTTCTCAAACGGTTAGATAAGCAATTTCTTTTTTGTTCACAGTCGAAAAGTAAAAGAAACTTTGGCTATAAGGTTTATGAAAAGAAATCAATCAACATCTGTAAAAAAGTTCCTTTTATTCTCAGTAAATTTCTTTTTCCCCTTTCTAATTAAAACGCATTGTAGTTTCGTAATCCGATATCTGAAAAAAAAACAATTTACGTCGATCTCACATCCTGTATCTCCTCATGATAATCTCTGCACACGATCTGATCAGCGGCTGTTCAGCATCAGGTTAAATAAACTTCTATATCTATCTTAGCATTGGTAATCATTATATTGTGTATATTTATTTATACGACTATTACGAAGATTATCAACGTTGGTGTTGGGGCTTTTCCAACTTGAAGGGGGAATGGTAAGGAAACCATGAGACGAGATTGCACGCGGTCTTTGAAGTATGTATGCTATTAAATCTTTACGTCTGTGCCACTTGTTTCAAGATACTGGTGTTACTAATGATCTGTGATCTTTGGCTGTCTTGTTTTTCATTTCATAGGTCAGGATTAAATGTTTGTTTTTTTTTAATTCGTAAAATGGGGCATGCCTTTTGAGATGTCTCAGTTGAATAATGAAAATTGTGTATTTGACAGTATGTGTGATTTATTCAGGATTGAAGTTTAACGTATGTAGGAGTGCGTACTTTTGAGAAGTACATAGGAATGGTGAGATATTTGACTATGAAAATAGGTATGAGAAAGTGCTGACAAACGAAATTAAAATACACAAAAATATGATTTGAGGCAAAAGTGTGAATATGAAAATGTGAGACAGTATATTCGTGGATTTTATTAAATGTGCACATCGCAAGCAGTATCGTCGCAATACGCAGTTTATCTTGCATTTGTGACAACTTATTACGAATTAAATTTTGTTTCGTTATTCGTTTTTTGGGTATTCAACGACCTCTTAAACGTTCTCGAAGTCTTTTTACAAGCTTTTATTCTACTCACTACTGCGATTTTAAAATATATCAATACTGCAGCCAACCTTCTGTAACGAAATAATATTTATTTCGCATGAAGCTAAAGCCAAAAAAACATAAACAAAAGCTTATTTTTTAAAAACATGTTTTTATAATGAGTTTTTTCATTCAGGTCCTTAAGCCTGTATCAAGAGCTGATGCCAACATATCATATATTTTTCCGTTTCATTCGGATTAAAAATATCAAAGACCTGTTTCGTGGGAGTATCATGAAAATATAAATGTTTATCAGTGAAATTTCACCTCCTATTTTTACCTCAAAGGGCAACTTTTCCCCCCCCCCTAATTGAGTAAAATTCTAGAAAATTTATTTTCTTTTTCGTTTCACCTTGAAAACGGGCCTCTTTACTGGTGGGAATTCCCTGAAGATGATACCGTTTGTTTTACTAACACTTCTCAGTAATTAGAATGGTATCTTGGTAGAGGAAAGCTGGGAAGGTAACATTAAGTTATTAGGATGTTGCTCACTGTGCATTCCTTGTCACATTCCACGCCATATAGTACCCCCTCCCTCGGAGAAATTGAGGATTTTATCACCATGATACCATTGGAGGAAAGTCAATTGTTGACTGTAAAGAGGAATGGTGTTTGTTATTTTATACTTGATGAGAACATGTGAAAAACTGTCTAGTCATTGCTGGCTAATAATAGTTCGGTTTAAAAAAAATAAAAAAATAGTGTTGCGTTCTAGTATTGTAAATACCGAATAAATGGCCGATTGAAATTTCAGTCGATTGTATTATGAGTTAAAATGGAAGAAAATTTCAAAAGTCTTGCTTAATATAGCCGTCGCTTGTTGCAAATGAAAATTAATTAATTTTTTTATCGAATCTATTTCTTTCGCCGCTTCGTATTATTGTTGAATGTGTTCTCGCTCGATTGAATGTGTGTCTGTTCTGCTTTTCCTGGAATGAACTTTCTGAGAAAAGGCCCTCTCTTGAAGCCAGTCTTGCATTCAAGTCTGCTGTTGATAACCGCTTAAAATAATTAAAAGAAGTTATCGTTTTACGGCCGCTGCTCGTAGTAAATTAACAAGAATGTCTGATGATGAAAAGTTAGAATATTATTTCCTAGGATTTGATTGGTATAAGAAATTGGGTAAAGCAGTAAATGAGAAAGAATTTTCGGTGAGTAGAGAGAACTTGGAGGACAGAATGAAAAAAATGTTAATATTTAAGTGGAACTGAGAGAAATTCAGACCGAGAAATAGTAGATAGATTTGGGCAATCAAAAAAGTCATGATATAAGTCTCCTTCAACTTGATATGTGGGCCAATGAAATGTGGGGGAAAAGGTCATCTGATGTTGGTGAAACAGCATACGTAAATAGTTACTGCGGAGCCGAAAATTTTGTGAGACGATAAAAGTTAGGTTTCGATTAGTACATCAAAAAAACTTTCCGCATAAATTTGTCGTATTTTCGAGTGTGAGGACCTGAGTGATCTTAAAATGTCGAAAAATTGAAATTTGATTCCCTTTCATCTAGTGTGGCCATTTTATTTTAAAAGATAATTGAAAGAGTGGGAAATGTTTCCAAAGCAAATAATGAGTAAGACGATTGGGGTGAGTGGTTTTAAGAGCTTTTCTTTTATCGAAAATTATTAGCTGTTTAAGTTGAATCATGAAATTAGCCCGGTCTGCGTTTTTTTTTTGTTTTTTTTTTTCTGAGGGGGTACTCTTAAAGTTTGTTTTGTTTCTTCCGTCTTGAAAGTTGGACATCTGTTTACTAAGTTTTTGATGTTCTCATCAAAATATTTTTTATTGAAGTTCTGAATCACTCACGTGGACAACCTTGAGTTTAGTATCGTTAATGTATAAAACATGTACCAATTTTATGAAAGACGTTGAATGTTGTAAATTGAGGACTAAAGGATAGCCTACAAAACAGTGGCGCATTACTAGCCAGAGTATCATCAGTCTCATTGTCTCAAATGTCATTATGGATTAACAATGAGATCCGGATAAAATGATAAAACTCGTCAAATATGGTATCTTTTAGTGTTGCAAAGTATCGATATTTATGGGAAAATATCGATACAGAAAGTATAATCACTTACCGCGTAGATTAGGGATTAATTCAGTCAAATATCGATATTTTTCGCACCTATAATATCCCTGTACTATGTACTTCTAGATACGTTTCAGTATTCATTATTCGTATTTTTTTATACGCTTTTGTCGAAATGTTATACATAGTTCTTGTATTAACATCTGGGAGCGCCAAAATCAGATTTAGTTTTTATCGATTGTCATTCTCATGCTACGCCTACATAACCAACTGTAAGTAGCAGTAGCAAACCGCCCTTGCTATGACAGTTAATAAAATTTTGGCATTTTAAACTAAAATAGCGGTGATAAAAACACGAAAAATAGTCATACTTGAGAAGGAAGTACTTGTCTTTATGTTCCACAGCAAACAGCTAAAGTGAAATATTTTGTTTCTGCCGTTTAATGCGAACAACAAATTTTCTGTTAAACAGCATTTTGTTGCGTATTTTATAGGCACACGAGCTGTTACCTGCAGCTTCACTTACCTATTGTCTAATAATTGTTTTAATCCCTTTTTTGTAGATCCAAATGAAACCCGATGAAAAAAAAATGAAAGAGAGAGAGAGAGGGTGAGTGAGTAAGAGAAGAGATCATATCCACTTCACCAACCAGTGGACATCAAGATGATGAAAACAGAGAAGGAAAGAAGTTTTTTTATGGTTCTCTTTTACTTCTTTTCATTTGTTTTAAGAAATGTCTCGTCCGTTTTTTGTTTTTACAGATGGTAAAAATTAGTAACTTTGTCTGCCGGGGGCTATGGACTTCCTTGATGACTATAAACCTTCCATAGAATAACAAAATTTTTTCTGGAAATTCTCATGCAAATTTGTCCTGCGCTTCTGAAGTCACAGTGTTTCCAACTGTTTTTAGCTTGTACTATTTTCACATAGTATCTTATTTAAGGCAATATGGATTATATCATGATTCTCATCAGTAATTTCACTTGGTGATTAAATATTCATAAAAAACATTGAAAAACATGGAAATACAAGAATTTTTGATCCAAATTATCTTAAAACAAGAGATAGCTACTTGTTCGTCATAAATGAAACTATAGAGGAAGCTTCAAGGAATAAAAAAGCCAAAGAACAAGAAATTTGAGTCATTAGGAGCTGAGAAAATGATTAAATTTGATGTTATCAGTGTACTTAATCATACAGACAACTAATAATACCGCTCAAAAACACCAATTTGAGGCACAATTTCGTGTTCTTTGTCGATTCTCTCGGTTTCTATGGCTCAAATTTCTTTTTCTTTGGCCTATTTTATTCATTGAAGCCTCCTTTAAAATTTCATTTATGTCGAATAAGTACCCATTATTTGTTTTGAGATAATTATGACCAAAAATTTGAATATTCACTATGCTTTTCATGTGTTTCAGTCTCCCAATGTGATAAAACTTCCAGTTGTGATGTCATGTGATATTGTCTTGAAGTATCTGTAGAATTTTGAAACGAGATAATTTATTACATTCTTCTCTGAAGAATGGAGTTCCATTATCTGACGTTTTTCCCAATATCATTTTCCATTTCTGCTCGTGGCTTGTTTCTTTTGTTAACTCGCTATTGGAAATGGAATTTGATATAGTGATTTCTCCTTCTCTTGCAAACTTTTGGGCTAGCTCTAAGTTTTCAAGATAAGAAAAAATCACTCCGTTTGGTACCTTCACTTTAGTAAGACCTACGAATTTTCTTATTGTAAATTTGTTTTAACATTATATAAAATTCACTTTGATGAAACCTCGTCGTTACTTCATCTTGTTTTTCTTATTTTGTTAATCTTTTGTCCGTCTCGAAATACTTCGTCCAATTCTGCAACATAAATATTACTGTTTCTTGAAAAGCAAAGGTATGTTTCTTCTGTTTCCGAATAAACCAGTATTTTTTGTCTTTACTTGTGATTATTATTTTGTTTAACAATATGTCCGGCTAACGTGGTCATGTATTGTAGGAGAATTCAGTGGTTGAGGATATAGGTTTTCAAAATGGGGTAAAAAGTTCCGAGAAAATAAGGGAATAATGGGAAAAGAAAATGGTTCAATTTTAGGTCTTTTTAGATTTCTTGAAATAAAATAGCACATGAGTTCGGCGAGAACAAACCTTGGGCTTTCCCTTTCTGGTTTTTCTCCCCATATCTCACTATAGGAAAATATTAATTTAATATTTAAAATTTCTGATCTGTTTTTACTTCAACATTTTTATTTTGACAATTCTTCAACTTCACCTTCACTCGCTCACAGGTAAATGTATTTTATCGATGTTTTTGTCTTCAGATACCATGTGTACAGTATCTCATTACGTACTTTAGGAATCAATCCAGGTAAGTAATTGATTTAAAAATTGAGGGAGCCGATAAAAAACCAAAACTCGTATAACTGGTAAAAACCAATTTGGCATACCACAGTCTTATATAAAAGCCACTTCTGTAATACTCACGTGATCATAGTTACATATATATCAGTTTTAGTCTAACTCTAATTTTTTTTTCTTCATTTTGCATGTGATTAATGATTAATTGATAATTATGATATATTTATGGTTTACGTAGGTCTGTGAATTATTGTTGCATAGCAGGATTGGATAGATAATCTCTAGTCTCATATATAAAAGATTGAAAAGCCACTTCCGTAATGTTTTCATGTGACACCATATTTATAGATACATTTGACTATTTGTATACTGTATTTCAATTTCAGTCTAACTATAAATCTTTTTTTTCTTCATTGTGCACCTGATTAATCCATAATTTGGACCCATTTATGGTTTACATAGGTCTGTGGACTGTGAATTATTATTGCATAGTGGCATTGGGTACTATTTAGTTGAATATAATAGAAGACACACGCTCATCTAAACACAATTACCAAAACAGCAAGCACCACTTTTGAAACTATTGTTCCTACTTCTACAGTACCGAATTTAAATTTGCTTACCCCTCATTTGGGCCATTGTCAGTAATCAGAAGTTTTTTTTTTTGAATAATTTAATTAAATGAATCAGTAGGTATAATTGTTAATTTATAAATCACAACAAACATGTATTTTATTGATGAAAATAATATTGAAAATTGGTGGGCCTTTGAAGGATCAGTATATTAAATATTTTGATCATGAAAATGGTGTCAATTTTTGTTTCATGTGCGTCCTCTATTATAATTAATATACTGTGAGTATTTTGTAATATGTAGAGATACATTTGATTACTCTGGTGTGAAGTTGCTATTGCTGCTTGCCATTTGTTATGTAGGTGTAGCTGGAAGGTGCTTGCTTTTTCATCACAAGCTTTTCTTACTTTTATCAATCATTCATCCCTACAGTATCATTGTAGCAACTCCCTCAGTGGTGGGATTTCTTCTAAGTCTGTTTTGAAGTTTTGAACTTGGTACTTTGGTGAGAGAAGTTTTCACATCTTGTAAAAGCGTAGGTATTTTTTAAATTCATTTTTACTTAATGTATTTTAACTCGAAATATTATTCTCAAAATCAAATTGTGTCTGATTCTACCATGAACTTATGTGAAAATGAAAATATTAGTAAGTATTATTTACAAACAATGGTTGTGTCGTATTAGGTCAGTGATCAGCTTTTTTCATTGATGGTGTCTGTAAATGTTTGTACGTGTCATCATTTTTCCTACCAGTAGCATCTGCTTTTCCGCCCGCTAATCGCAATTTATCGTCAAATCCAAAGGATCCGGGGTGGTGTCGTGAATTATTCGTTCACTTTGTCCTTGATATTCCACAATGCTTGGTCTCTAGTTTGTTGTTCTCACTGAGGGCACGAATAAATAAATTGTTAATTATCCTTATTTTTGAAATTGTTGAGTTTTCCCATTTTTTTCTTCACGCCGCAATGCATATTTTTGAAAGTGGATCAGAAAAGTTGCGCGATTTTCCAAACTTTGACATATTTTGTAAAAGCGATGAAGTAAAAAAGTTCCTTGTAAAACTGAGCAGTCTATTTTTCATATTGGAAGGGAAACGAGTTACAGAATTTTCAGTATTGAATATTTGACAGATGTTGTTTTGTCGAGCAAATTGGATTTTAATTTATTTTTTGATGGGGGTCTTACGTTTTTAGTTCTGCTTGTAATTATGAAAAATCAGGAAGCCCAAAAGATATTGTTCAATCCATCACGTTCAAACAAAATTTTTTTGTAGCCAACCTGACTTCAAATTTGTTTTCCCGGAGGATAATTTGGAAGGGCTTTTGTGTTTTCAAAGATCCACTGTTTCTTCGTATTTGAGAAATTTAACGAAAAAATTTCTTCCATCAGTTGTTCGACTTCGATTTTTCGAACAAATATGGTCAAGGTATTGAAATTTAGAATGGAACTTTATTAGGAAACAACGTTTTTTTGAATTTCCTCTCGAAGTTGAAGTAGACAGCATTTTGAAAATGCATACTTACTGATATCAAAATGTTTTATTTTGGATTATTGCTGATTTTCAGTATCCACATACAAGCAATATCAGTCTTTCGAAATTTTTGTTCCTTTCAAATTTAAAGGTAGGTAATATTACATCAATAACACAGTTATTGGATCAGTATTATCGAAGTGCTTCAAATCCAGTGAAACTCTGATAGGATGTTTGTAAAAAGGTACTAAACAGATTTACAGTTATATTTTTACACCAGTTATGGCCTATAGCCATGCGAACTTCTCAACTGTTAGTTTAACCAGATATGTATTTTTGGTCAAAATAAGGTATTTTCTGGGAGACTTACCGGGAGAATAGAGAATTTATTTTGAGTTGGAAAAAGAAGTGATAAGTAGAAAAGAGATGCGCATAACGAAACTACTCTTCTATTTAATTAGATTCGAAGTTGGTGTTTTTTTAATAAATGAACTGTTATTTCTGTTTTGTGCATCAATCACCATACATCAGGTGTAGCAGATCGCGTGTATTCTCTTGATGTTTGGAATTCGTCCCATGATGTCAGTTTCATCGGCACCCCTTAACCCCGTTAATTTGAAATTACACTTGAAATAGAGGTGTTCAGTGGAGCTTTTATCAAACTTCAACCTCGAGCATAACATGAACTTTGAGCATTGAGTGTCACTAGGTAAAAACGCTCAACTCTCACCCTCACCATCAAAAGTTTTACCATAATTCAATGAAGTACATATTTCGGCTAAAACTAATTTTTGCCACAACTTCGAGAAAATTAGTTGTGTTTACTATAATGATTATATAGGTGCCTCCCAGCGACAAAAACATAATTAAATCATTATTCTGTTATGATATATTATTATACAAGAGTCAAGATCATTTTTTCATTAAATTAGTTTCGTTTGTGACGTCCGAAAATATCACACAACCATAAGAACAAAACTAACAGAAAGTAAAAAACAAAAAGGTTATGATATTTAAGACGTTTTTCAAGAAGAAAAGGAGAAACACCACAACTAACAAAACATTAAAGTAATCAGCAAAATAGACCACCCCTCTCCCATCATATGCATACTTGTTTAGGGTAACATAAAACTTTTGGATTCTCGAAAAAACAAACAAAAATGAATAAGAAGAATGTAAAAAGAGTATATTACTGCAAATCAGTCTACATGCATTGCAGGAACCTTGAAACAATGTGATCTTTAGAGATTAAGATCCAGCACCAATTTCAAGACAATCATGTGCTGGAAGCCCCACTGAACTGCAGTAGATCAGACTCAATTCACGAAAGTTGAAAAACTTGACGCAAACTGAAATTTCAAGCATCAAGTGGATGATTTTTTGGTGTCGAAAAATGGTCATATACGAATGCAGTTCTTCTGCATTATAAAATAATGCATTTCAAGGCATATTTTGAAAATGTCAAATGTAATTTTAAAATTATAAATGTACAAAACCCATTTCTGCAATCATGGTCGATCACAAAATGGTGCCACTAGCGAATACCAACCAGCAATATATTCAGTATTTGAGCTACGAGTTCGTAAGATATTCTCTTGAAAAATTTTCAATTTGGTTGTCCCATTCGGACTGAATGCCCAGCTATTTCTGTACAAAAAAACGGTGGCATGTAAATCGGAACTGGCAATAATGCGTGCCGGTGGAAGAAATTGAAATATAATATTTATATTTGTTTTTAGTCAGGTAGATAGTAAAACGAAAAACGTATTTTCTTTGTCGAAAGATGAATATTTCAGTTTGTCTTATGATAAGTTGTCACTTTTCATTTTATGCACGTCGATATATCTTGAGAAATGAAATAAAAGAAAAGAATTGGGATTCTTGAGATTTACCTAAGTCGTCTGCGTTAGTAGATTCGTCGAGATTTTTTCAGAGGCACATTTCAGCGGAATTAGACCGAAAATTCGCTTAAACATTAATTTAAAAAAAGTAAAATGTGAATGTTCTCTAGATTGGTTTTACTATAAAATTCCATCGGAACTTGAGATATTTTTTACCGTACCCACTCCGAAAATGAAAATCGTACAACGCAAACGGAAAAGAGCATACTTTCGCCCGGATATCGATGTGGTTAATAATCAATTACGATAAGATAGGAACAAATATGAATGTAATAAAATTTAAAACCGGAAATGCGAACGCTGGCATCAAAACATAAAATCCCTACGTCGATGATGATGTTTCCTAGATTTTCCAATTATTCATAGTTCCAAAAAATATATACTGCTAAAAGATATGAGGCATAAATATAATTTCAAAACACTTTATTACAAAAGTATGAGTGAGCTTCCGATAATTTTCAAGGAAAAGAAGACATGCCTAGTATCGAAGGCTGTAGAACTAGTAGTGATGAGCCAATATGGTTTTTATTCTGCAAAAAGTGCGACATCAAGACCAAGGCTCGATTGTGCGAAACTAAGTTCATATTCCAAACTTGAGAAAAATTATGAATTGGCTAAATTGTGAAAGGTTCGCAATCTTGTGGCCTGAATAATTTGCAATATTTAGTGTTTAATGTTTTTTTTACCATTAGCCTAGTAGAACATTTACAGGTGTTTGTGGTAGGCTAAAATTCGTGTATGTTTTTGAAAAGACTCCAACCATAATTGTTCCAGATGGTATCACAGTGAGCGAATCCCTATTTTCTCCGTGGGAAGTCTACATTGTGTGGAATGTGACAAGACTCTCTTCATGTAACCTCCTCCAACTCCATATGGAGGGGATTACCTCACTAAAATACTATTCTGGTTACTGTTAGGTACATAGCTAAAAAGAAAATATCACAATGAGGGAATCTCCGCCAGAATAGATTTTGGAAGTTGTACTCTTTAAATTGACTCGGTTTCCTAGGTAACGAAAAAGGAGACAAATATTCTTGAATTTTATTCAAGTAGGGGGCAAAAAAGTTGCTTATTGGTCTAAAAATTTGGTATGTAAAATTTCATTGAAAAATATTTATATTTTCACGAGCTGTCTGCCGCAGTTTCATTTGCGTAGTGTTCGATAATATTGTTGTAACCCACTTTTTGTAGACCCGACTGAAACCCGATGAAAAAAAAAATGAAACCGTAACTGTTTTCGACATGGCAAAAAGTTTGATGAAAAAGCCGACCTAAAAACTTTTTGGAGTGCTATTTCACAAATGTTCAAGTCACGTTTGGTTTGGCACATGTAGTCAACATTAGTGGAATATTCTTCCTAAAAAATTTTGGGTCCACTCTTTTATCGAACTTTCTGCCGTGTTGAATACAGCTAGTGTGAGACAGTGAGAATCGTATCCACCTCACCAACCGGTAGTCGTCGGATAATGAACAAAGAGAGGTGGAGAAGTTTCTCTTTCAACTCCCTTCTCTACTCGAGCTTCCTTGATGGTAATAAACCTTCTTTGGAATAACACTATTTTTTTCAGAAAATCTCATTCAAATCCGTTCAATGATATAATATATGTAGGGAAAAGATAGAGATAGAGATTACAAAGCAAGTACTTGATATTTAAGCCATGTTGAATAACTGGCTTTCAACTGGAGAGCTCTCCTAGATGTATCCCACAAATCTTGGTATTTTGAATGAAAGTGATGTGTGCAGAATTTCATCATATCCAAGGACTGAAATGTCAAATGTCAAAAACCTTTTTTTTTATGTTTTTTGTTTTTGCTTCTGCAAAAATACAGTTGTCTTTAATCGATTCTTTTATTATGATACTATTCTCAAGTTTCCATTTGATGGGTTTTTTCTCGTAAAGGTACCGTTTTAAGTGTGGCGGGATTACCTCGTTTCCCTCACATGTTACCATTATAAGGAATTCCTTTCATCATACCATCTGACAGTTAATTATTCAAAAAAATTATTATAAAAATCTAATTAGCAATTGACTGAAATTAAGACTTGACTGTCAATAACTTTTTGTGAAAATTATGTTTTACAATCTTCTGAAAATGTGAAAAAAAAAAACACAAAAAAAACATTACAAGTATATTATGTGTAACATTGTTAGATGCTAGTGTTCTCAATCATCGGAAAATCAATCACGTGCAATCAACGTCGATCTTTACTAAAAAAAAATTGATTATAGAAAAGATTGATCATTTGATCAGTATAATCCTTTTCACATAATTTTAATTTTAACCTGGTTATGAGACTTCTCATAACTCCATGTAAGGTGCGTCAAGCAGCTGGATGACCTGATTGTTTGTTGGTAGTTGAACCTTCTTAACTTCGTTGAACATCATTATAATAAACGTACAAGCCGTTAATTCGTTCGTTAAAACTATTTCACAAAATTATTTCCCGATATTCGCCAATTATTCTCTCATATTGGATGCGATTGCGCAACTACCCACACAGCCACACGCAAACATGAAAAGAAAATGTTCATTGCTTCCTCCAAAACAACGAATTCTACTGTGTTACCTATAGATATGCCAGAAAAAATCCAGAGCTGGCACAAGCGAAAGCGTTTAGGACTGATAGATAATAAGTTTAGGTTAAAAACAAATTTTTAAAAGATAAACTTTTATTTATTTATTTATTTATTTTTGCTTAAGCTTCATGTAAAATAAACATTATTTCGTTGCGGAAGGTTGACTGCAGTATTGGTATACTTTATAAGTTAGATTAAAAACGAGTTTTAAAAAAATACTCTTTTATAATTTGAAGAAGAAAATAAGGGCATAAGAGAAAATAAAATTTCACACTTTTTTTTCCGAGACAGAAACAAACAAAAATTAAAAAAACAACTGATAAAAACGGATATAAGTGTATGTGTGCGTGGGTCGCAACACGTGAAAGCAGCGCTGAAGTTGGTCATTCGGTGTGAACTTCAACAAATTGAATGAGTAGAATAAAAGCTTATAAAAAAATACTGAACCAAAAACCTTTCCTGGGGGCTAGTCGATAAAAAGCGTAATTATGTGACTTGAATATTTGGGGAATAGCCTCTCTAAAAGTTTTTAGTTCTGTAATTTTTGCTATGTCGACCGCAGCCAATGTTCGTAAAAGAGAATGTTCGGTGTATTCATTTCCAAAGTGAAATGGTGGATATTTTCAATTCATCTAAATAAAAAATTTTTCATAGTAGCAGGTTGATAATCATCGCTCAGTGCCTGGTTCTCATTTATAGAAAAGAAAAGTATCTTAGATAGAAATTAAATTGATGAATAAATTGTGGAAAAAATAACCGATTAAATCAAACAAAATGACAAGAAAGGACAACAAAAAAATCTTATTTATTAAACAAAAAGAAAAAAGAGTAAAATGAGTTTTGTAAGAGTTTCGATCAGATTGGGATTTGAAGCTTCGATCCTGATCGATCTTTTGAAGATTGATTTTTGATTGAGATCAATATTAGGCGCTGAATTAGTCATTTTCCATATTTGATTTCATTTTAGTTATACCTGAAAAAAAATTCATATTATTTATAGAAAAAACTATAGTACAAAAAATTTAAAGGTGATCACTGCAACTCATTTTGAAAGAAAAATCATTTTTTTTTTTTGAAATTCATTTATTCCGGATCGGCCTTACGGTACTTCCGGTATGGCTATTTTCGTTTTTATTTTGGTTGTAAAATTTCTAATTTTCGATCAATAGCTACGAAATTCGTAATAAATATCATAAGTTGCTATAAATTTTGGTGCTGATCGGTCACATGGTACTTCTAGTAACACTATTTTCGTTTTTATTTCGCCTATAAAATGCCTAATTTTCGACCAATAAGAATGTAATTCGGAACAATTATTTATTATTATTTGTTAATAACTTTTTAGTGACTGCTTAATTTTATATTTTTCGAAAACCTACATTTTCTAACGGAGCTTCTGCTGCGTTAGAGTTTTTCCCTGAATTTCAGGGAAGAAATTCGCCCGGACTGTTTCCTCATTCTCTCGCGACTAAAGTCTGGAAATTCTAAACCTTATTTCAGTTTTGTGATCGAGATGCTCCTTGTTGCGTACAACGCAGGGTAGATGTTAAATGCTAATGTAAAAAGTTTTTGGAATCTTGGTAGTCGCATCTTTCTTTTAATATCTACCTATTATTAACATACCGCCCTTAGAAGTGAAAAAAAAATCTGACCTCTGTTGCAAATACCTGTCAGTAGCTTCGTAAATAAATCTATTTTTCTAAAAATGAAATGCGAATTTTGGCAACAATCATATTTACGTTTCCCTTCGAAAATGCCGCAAATTTTCGTTGAATTTATTTCCTATCAAAAATTGTGCCTCTTGAATTCTCGGGAACTTTTCGCGTAATTACATAATAATTTTAAGTAACGCTATTATCTACGATTAGGTGAGTCGAATTAGATCAGAAAAGGGTTTTCACTCAGTAAAGTCAGGGAGAAGATTTTTCTTCGGAATCCGGTAGTTCCAAATGCTGTTTTGAACGTATTGAAAATCTGCCAAAATCTTATCACGGCTTCTCTCCTAAAAATCGACTTTTTGTGTCCAATAGGTCTTTTATAATTTACCCATTTCCTAATAGCGATACCAAAAAATTGTTCGAATGAACAATATAATAAATAAAATTTTCAACAATAAAGGTAGACTGACATTTTTTTGTTAGTGCTATAGAAAGTTCATAAAATGACTCGAAAGTTGGCACATACCACTAATAAAGGGTACTGTACCGAATGAGGTCCAGTCTCCCCTTTACATACTTCACCAATATACCCGGTTAATTTAATGTAGGTACTCACCATTCTAATACATAGAAATAAATAAAATTTTATTTGCGTATGTGTGTGTATTTATTTACAACGTAATAACTTCAGAACCCCAAAAAGAGTATTAACTTTCTGTGCATATTTGTTTTATCTCGAGGAAAGTTTTAAGATAATTTGTAAGTCGGCTGTTCCCTTTGAAGCTAAGTTGCGGATAAAAATATCAAACTTCGTATATTCAGAAATACGTCTTTTTTCATTTACACATTGTGACTAAAACACACAAATAAAAAAATTTTAATTTATATGTATTAGATATATGGTAAATCTATCGAATTGACCTGGTATATTTTTTTAGTATGTATAGGAGACTAGACCTTACCTGGTACACTACTCTTTATTAGTGGTATGTGTCAACTTTTGAGTCATTTTTTGAACTTTCTATGGCACTTACAAAAAAATGTCAATACACCGTTGTTGTTGAAAATTTTATATAATGTATTGTTTGTTTTAACAGTTTTTTGATATCGCTATAAGGAAAGGAGTAAATTACTGAAAACCTGTTGAGGGGCACGAAAAGTGGATTTTTAGTAGTGGAGCCGTGGTCAGATTTTGGGGGATTTTCAATACGTTCAAAAGGGCACTTGAAAAGGTCGGGTTGCGAAGGAAAATCTTCGCCCTGATTTTATTCAGTGAAATCATCTAATTTGACTGGGCTAGAAGACACCCAAAATTTTTGAATTACAAGCGTTCGTATTTAACAGGAATTTCTGGTTTGTATATCACTTTCTCGAAGCTATTGGAAGCTCGTCCTTTCTCTGGGAAATCAGAAAATTGTTAAATAGTTGCGCACATGCGTTTCTTGCCATATTGTTGTTATTATTAAGAACGCAATTTCGTATTTATGGTAGGTACAGCGGATATGCTCGATTGTTCGTAATTTTTTGAGTCTGTCTTATTTTTGCGTATTTTTCAGCTTTTGTTTACATTTTTTATACGTTGATGGTTTTCTTTTCGCGCACGTTTCGAAAACACGTATTTATTTACTCGTTTCTATTTACTTGTAATCTTTGCCAGCGTTTTCGAATCCTTGACACGCGCCATTAAAAGTTTAGTGGAAAGAGAAAATCGCTGCCAAGCGAAAGTTGAACTGTCCGCACTTGAAACATTGTCAGAAGGTATCCGCGAGTTATCAATTTCTTGTGGAGAATGTGGGCGAATGTGTGAGGTGAGGGGGTGAAAAAGTTCAGATATCGACTAAGTACGTTGTTTTATTAAATTTAAACTGTAATTAACTGAAAGTACAATTTTTAAGTAAGTTATTGACTTTCGGTCGGAGATAATGTATTAAAAATTTTACAGTATCGTCAAAATGTGGTAAGTAAAGTTGAGAAAACTTTATCTAGAATCATAGAATGAGTCTTTAAAAAATGTTGTATCATAGCGACAGGTCTGATTCATCATTAGCGACTCAAAATCGTATAGTTCGTTGAGCAAATGTTAAAAAAAAAAAAGCCATAGGACCCGTAAAAAATAAGTTTGCGTTAAAAACAAGTTTTTTGAGGGTAAGCTTTTATTTTTTTTTTTGGCTTTGGCTTTGGCTTCATGCGAAATAAATATTATTTGGTTGTGGAAGGTTGGCTGCAGTATTGGTATATTTTAAAATCGCAGTAGTGAGTAGAATAAAAGCTTGTAATAATAAAAATAAATTTCCTATTTCTGCACAAAGGTGATGCTAATTTTGTTGAAATTGCTGGCCCAGTTTCTGTAATTGCTTTCACTTGGTGACATTATGCACGATTATTTTCGAAATCCGATAGTTTTTGGCGAATAATTCTGGAAAGCATCAAGAAGTTAAGTAAAATTATTGTGACCAACCTCTAAACGTGTTGGTCACAATACTAAAGCACTTTTTCGATAAATTTTGTCCTGAATTCCCTTCTCTATTTATTCACATTAAAGCAATCACGCAGGCCACTCATTACTTTTTGGTTGCATTTACGCCTTCTGGGTGTTACACCAAAACTGGTCAAATGCAGTCTAGTACGGAATTTCTAGTTTTTTCCTGGGGATGTGGAAGATTCCAGTTTTCCATTAATTTTGACTCTATTTTCTTTTCCTTACTTTTAATTTTCTTTCAAACCATCTTCTTGGATGATCCGTATGAGAAACAATTGAAATTATTTTCATCGAGTAAAAAAACTGTTTAACCTCGATATTCTGTAGCTTTGAAAAAATATGTTAATTACATGTGAAAAATCATTTTCTCATCCGTTAGGTCATTAGGTGGTTTCTTTTTCGAGAATATGCCCCCTTAGTTCACCTCACTTCCATCTATCTTCCGATACTCTGGATTCTGAGGCAAGCTGCTCTCGAATTTCATTTATTTTCTTGCAGTTATGTCAGTCTTGACCAGGCTGTATTATGTGAAGTTCAAAATGTTTTAAAATTGATATGAAAAGGAATAATACAATAAAACTTCAAAGTGCAAAGTAAATATGACTGTATTGCTCAATAGATAGTGATGAAATTTTCAGAATTTACAAATTTAAAAAAAAGTATCGTAAAATTTGGAATCAGTGTCTTGAAAAACATTAAAAATGATGCATCACGTAATAAAATATGAAAAGTTAAAATTTACCCTTATTTTCAGTCCCTTGAAGTCAAAAAATAGGTCAAATGAAACAATTAACCTCAAATTCGAACTCAGCGCTTTAAAAAACACTACAAGTAAACCATTAACACAGGAAACAAAGGTATTGAAAAATGGTAGAGTTGAAAATAATTGGAGAGAAGATTTTTTTGCGCAAATCTCTTCCAGCTGATGTCCTAATAAACATACTAAAAGTTTACCATTATTCCCCGAGTGCCAGCTCCCACAGGGAGCTCGATATGCCACAAAATTCAGTTTTTTGCAGATATCTTGAAGAATATTTATTATACTGGGAAAAAGTGTCACAACAAAAATTATTGTTTACGAAATTCCCCACAAAAAAGGCCTTATATAAATTTCTCATAAAGTGAAATGCAAGACCACTAGAGAGTGTTAAAAGTTTTGCTACATTTTGAGAAATGCCCGTAATATACGTTATACGATAGAGTCAATTTTCAAATTTTTTTTTTCACTCTCGGCATTTCACAGAATTTTATTGAAACCTAAAGTATGTTTTACAATAACTATGGATGTCAACCTTTGAATGTATATTACTGTATATAGATTGCTCTTACCGATAATTGCAGCATCCAAACATCTTTTATAATGACTTTTATACATTCAGATCAGCTGACCAATCAGTATCAATGAAACAACTGGAAACCAAGATTACTAACCAAGAACAACCGTTTCAGATTAAACAAATTAGAAACTTCATTAAATAGAAAAAATTTATTGAGTTTCGCATTTGCAGAACTTTAATTCGATAAATTCTGAATGTTTGAAAGTCTTTACAAAAGATGTTTGGACATTAATAGGATGAGTTTTCTGTGTGTAATTTTATCAGTAAGAGCAATCAATACGTAGTAATATACAGTCAAAGGTATTAACGTATTAGATTAATCTTTAAAACTGATAATAAAAAAAAGGATTATTACGCATTCAGGCTGCCATATTATAATGTAGGTTGTAAATACTCCTGAAAGTATATAACTTTTTTGCTCTTCCTACGACATTGCGTTTTACTTTGAGAGAAACTCACGACGGACCTTATTTATGCAGAATTTTAAAAGTAACAATGTTTTATTGATATTGTTTTCCCATATAATTGATATTTTGCGAAATATTTGCAAAAAACTGATTTTTGTTGCATATCAATCCCCTGAGAAAGGTGGAATTGGTGGGATCGTAGTAAACTTTAGATATGTTTATTAGGTCATCGATTGGAAGGGACTTATGCTAGAAAATCTTCGCCTCCAATTGTTTTAACTTCCAACTCTTTGTTTCCTGCGTTATATATATTGCACAATAAAATATGAAATGTTGAATTTGACCCCTTTTCTGGGGTCCTTGGAGGTCTAAAAATGAGTCGAATTGAAAAATCAACATCAAAATTGAATTCGTCGTTTCAGAAATTATGTATAAATGCGTGCACAAACCATATTGTACAATCTTTATGTTATGTTATTCAGTTTCAATGTACTTGATGTTCCGCAAGGTGCCAAAAAATGGACTTTTTGGCCATGTCAGTGGCCTGTTTCACATTTTCAGGAATTCAAAAAAATGTATCTGTATTTGATACTCAGGTACCCTACCCGCTATATACTAATTTTCAACCTTCTAGCTTAATGGGAAGTACAAAAAATAAATCTGAATAAAAAATCCGGATTTTTTGAGTTATATATACCTAAGGGATTCATTCATTTATATATAAATGAAGCTCCTCTACAGCCAAGGACCGGTTACAGAGGAGTATCGTAAGCAGTGTACGAAAAGAAGTTGACAGTTTATTGCAAACGCTGAAAAAGGAAACAAAAATAAGAAATAACGATAAAATTAATAATAAATACTTGGTTCAGAGCTGTGGTTGTCTGTCACGAGCGGGAAAAGCGGAAGTAGAATATCTTTTCAAATTAATTTAAAGTAATTAGGTTTAATCTGGTGTAGATACAGTGTTGTCACCTGTAAAGTGAATCACATCTCTTATCTTTGTAACAGCTTGTGTATTATTCTGCAGTTTTGACCTCAGTCTGGCTATATGTCCGTCCTCCCTAATTCTGTTTTTTAGTGGCAGCAGTTAATCGCAGGTATCTAAATTTTGTTTTATTTCTGATTCTGGTCCTCTCCAGTTTGTGTATTCTGCTCACTCCAACCATCTATATAGATCCGTTGTTTTAGCACCCAGGTTTGTGCTGCATAGTCATAAAATTACCCGAAGAGTGCACATTATTCAAAAGTCTTTCTTCGTTGATTTACACTGTGGCTGCCTTTGAAGATATATCGGAAAGACCGGCAGTACTTTTCCTTGCTCTTTGTTCTGCCGTTAACGATTTCTTTGTACCGTTGATCTTCAAAACTTGTAATTTGGTGGCCCATAGATACGTAGCTTCTTGACCAGCTGATTTTTTGGACGTTAAGTATGATTGATATCGGTACATTGTTATTTTGGTTGACTCTTTTCATTTGATGGATTTTCAGTCCTGCCTACCCAGTTACAGTGTTGAAATCAGTCAACATTTAGTCTAATCTGTCTTATTATTCTATAGAAAGAGCCACGTCAAAATAAATATAACCGGATTAGGATAATGAAAATATTTTACCGTCACTCTGAATTGGAAAGGATAGAAAGTATGGAGGTATTGGCGGAAATGAATCAAGTCCTCCAATCATCGGGGGTTTTCATAAGTTTCATAAATTATTTCAGAGTCTAAATGATTGCTAATTGGAATGATCGTGTCGCAACGTTGGTGTCTGTGTCAGGCCTTTTTCTGGATTATACTTTTTTCGTTCATAAAATTATTTTCTAAGAAAAAGTAACTAATTTATGATTTCATCGGTGCGATAATCTTCGCAAATGAAAATGTTTTCCGACGAACGCAACACGTTTTTTCAAAATAAATAATGTATACTTCCGAGTACCAAGAATTGCTAGCGAATTTAAAAAGAAAAAAAAAAGAAAAAGTAAAACGTTCATATTTTTTTTCTTTTTAATAAATTTGCTTCACTCGACCGCACTCATCAGCGCAGCAACTGATGACAAAATATTATGTTACTTATGTTAGTATGCGCATTATACAAAAAATTAACGTATGGCAAAGAGTTCCATGTACAACATACATATTCCATACCTTGTACAACTTGAATCTTGATCAATTTTGACCTACGTGCTAACGATTTGAAAAATAAAATAATTTTGGACTACGTTCGCCAAAAATGATTTTTGAACCAAATTGTGCAATTGAAATGTCCTCAGTCATGATTTCCAAAACTGATATTGAAACTCAACTATAACGGATGAAACGAAAATTAAAAAGGAGATTGGCACGTGTCCAGCATGACCAGTTTTTCGTTCATTGATTTAGAATGTGAAAAGTGAGATCAGCTGGAAAATGCGGGTATGTGAAGAAGATTTGGGAAAGTTTCGAGTGAAAACTGCAAACTGAATGAAGTCACTCAAATTGAATTTTATTTTGCTAAAAATTGAATCGTGTTTCAATGAAATTTAATGGATGGAAAAGGCTAAACCGTATAAAAATACATAATATTGGATGAAGTAGAAATTTTTGGTAGGTTATATCAAATAGTTTCCTATTGATTTAGAAACCGGTGGTATTGGGGTTTCACAAGGTAGTTTCTGAAACTGTGGAACGGCGAAAAGGTGGGCTTTATTTTTGTCTGATACAAAATTAGTTTCTATTGAAAACGAAGGTTATGTTAGCTGAAATTGTGGGTGAGTGGTAGTACTGACACATCGTTCAACAAAAAATATAATAAACAACAGATCGATGTTGATTGAATATTTGCGATGTATTTTCATCTCCCATTCCGAATTAACATATGCCCACCCCCTGGCCCTTCAAAAATGTTTTTAATTTTGAAAAAAAAAAAATTTTATTACATAGATATACCTTTTAGCAAGAAATACACGACATGGTTCTACACAGATGCAAAATTGAAACTTACAAGCCAGAAAAAAGTCAATTTTTTTCTGCTGACTCCAAATTGTAAACTCTGTTTGCGCTTACGAAGTTTGCTCGTCTCTAGTCCAGAAATTAAGCACGTCTAATCGAATTGCTGCATCTATTATACAAAACGTTGCGATTTTTTATAAATATTGAACATTAGGCATTACGCTCCCACATTTATTCAACCTTTACAAAAGTACCAGTAAGTACAAACTCATTTAACATACCAGTAATTTCGTAAATTAACAGAAAGAAAATTACCATCTGGCCTTGTAATTGGCCGTGGAAAATTTTTTAAACTCTAAATACCATATTTTTGAATGTATTAACGTTAACTGACTTGGTACCGCTGATTACTCATTCCAAACTTGAACGCTATTATTTTTCTGACACATGCTTACTCTTGCCTCGTCTTTCTTTCTCGCACACGTTATCGAAATGACTCCATTCACAAAATTCAGTACTCCAAACCGAGTAATATAGGTACCCTGTCAAAGTTATCGTTCGACTACCATAACCGTGCACCGATTATATAAAATTTAACTGAATTCTCTTTTCATTTGCTCGGTCTCACTCTGTTTACGAACGTGCGATAACCAGTTTAAGTTGTGGTTTATTCTAGTCGCAATTAGCTCCCATCAGTGTAGTATCAATTTTTTTCTCATCATCTCAAAATGTGAACTCGATATCCGACACTGAATTCAAAATCAGGCAGCTATATATAGAAGAAAAATAGTGGAAATGAGCAAAACATCGAAAATTGTGGTTATTTTCATCGTCCAACCTCCAAATGACATCTATTAAAGAATAGAAATTGCTTCTAAAAATGCGTGAGTTTCAGAAAACCTAGCTTGTCAATTTTAATTGACAGTATCATAAATAATAATAAAAAAAAAAAAAACCTTAATTAAGGCAGTGCAGAAAAAGCGCTCGTAACGGTTTACGCCGTAAACAAAAAAAAATATACTTCAAGCAACACAGTCGACTTCTTTTCTCCAGCAATTTTTCATTTTTGTCTTATTTTCTCTACAATTACTTAACCAACTGACACCAAACTTGTACAAAACTTGCACTCACACAATGAAAATCTATTATGAAAATTTCTGCCTGATTCCTTCCGTAGTTTTCTCGAAACCGTGAACCGAAATTTTATTCCATTTTTCTAGGAAACTGCTTAACGAATACACACTAAACTCCTATTTGACTTGCACTAACAGGGAGAAAAACTGTCGTGAAAATTTTAGTCCGATCCCTTCCGCAGTTTCTTCAAAATCTTGGAAAAACCACTTTTTTATGAATTTTTTGTTTTCAAGTTTTTCTGAAACTACTGGATCAATAGGCATCAAACTTCTTTCAGACCTGGTCCTATATGAGGACTACCTTCCGTGAACGTTTCAGTGTCATCTCTTTTGTAATTTTCTCAAAACCGTTAACCAAAAATTTAGGGGATACATACATATTATAAGTATAAATCATTATTATAAACGCAAAGGCGACCGAAATTATTTCCTAAATTCTACGCGCATGCGCCAACTATAAATGTTTCGTTGTTTCTATAAAAATAACGAATTCATCAGTGGTACCAGTGCTTGTATATAATTACATATATAAATATATTCATTAAAAAAGAAATTAGGTCAAAATGGGAAAATGGTTTCATTAGTTTTCTTTTGTTGTGAATCAAATATCATAAATGTAGGCTTGTTCCTGTAAAATATTCTGAGGGAGGTGGGTTCACACTTTTCAATCATTAAATTCGCCAATTTTCTTTTTTCAGCCATTAATGTGGGAGTGAGTTACTGTTTCTTTTTTTGGTCCGAAGGGAGGTTGAACATCCGTGTATCCATCATTTGGTCCGCCACTGCGCCACTAGTTCGGGCACTGCGCATAATTACTACTTTTCAAGTAAAAATTAAAAAGTAGTAACGTGTAGCCCTGAGGGCAAGTGTAAAAGGGGAAACTCATCGATTCAGTCCCAAGCGAAAAACACATTCAAATAGAAATAAAACATTTGAATCAATAAATGAATGAGCTTGTGAAAACATTCAAACCCAGCAAGCTGTGTTATATGAATGCAGATTTTCAGGTATATAAATTTCAAAATTATTGCGTTTTTTTTGAAATTGAAAAATACGTAGTAGGGCGACTAGTTATTGTTGATTTCTAGAGAAACGTAGGCCCCCAACCAGTGAGTGGGCAGAGTGGGAATCTCAGCAGAAAGTCGACCCTTCCAAAAATCAGTGAATTTCGATCGCAATTATCTGTTAAAAGAAAATTCTTTTACAGTTTTTCAAACGAAAAACTATTCCTAATTTCTAACAATATGACAGACCGCAAATGACAACTTCATTAGAATAGAATAGATAATTATGTGTACCTACTGAGGCGTCCGAAATCGATTGCCTTGATTGAAAAGGCAATTTCAAATCGAGAGCTCATAAAGTCAACCTTTAATGTATAGTGGTGTTTAAATGCTAATGACATCACAATGTCCTAGAATTAGGGCATCATGCAGCCGAAACACTGAATCGAGGGGTCTTGAATTGTGTTTTCAAGACATTTTATTTTTTTGACTTTGACTATGTCCTACGGCTGAATTCTTCTTGACTTGAATTAAACTTCTTCGGACATGGCAAAACGCAGCTTACATTTGTCTTCATACCTCAGCAAATTAATATGACGAATCAGCAATGAGCTAAGTTGTGCGGATAGAAGAGCCTAACAAAGTTTCGATCCATACAAGGTTTGAAACCTACAAAAATGAACAGCAGAATTATTTTGTTAAAGACTATAATTACAAAAGAACTATAGTGTCAACAAAGCGGAACAAAAAAAAGTGTGTAGCGGAAAAATAAAAAGTTAAAAAAAAAGGCATGGCAGACAACAAGTAGGGGAAACCATCAGAAAGCTGTTGTGTCTTCACCTAATTTTGTGTCTTCATGAGTGATGGTTTTGTTGTTTAAAAGACTCCTAATATGAAACTTTAGGTCTCGGAGCTTTTGGAAAGAGTGAGAGTGAGGTGAGAAAAATAACTAACATAGATGGAGTCAAATCCACTATGCGCAAACAGAAGGCTCGACGCGGTCTTTAAATGACAGAGCAAGGCAGTCATCTTGAACCAAGCTTGTCTTAAAGTTGTCTTCAACACACCAAAATTCCCTACTAACAGATGCCAGGAACTCCATCTGATCGTGTTGTCAACTGATACTTCACCTCGCAGGTGTTTTTTAAAAGATCGCCTTGAAGTGCAATATGGAAACTGGCGAGACTAGAGATGACTTGTGTGTCGTCACTACTGGTCCTTCATGACAAAAGAACATCCCTAATATGCCTTTTGTCTTCAACTGAACCTATCTGGAATTCAACTATCTTCCTAGTCTGCATCTCGAAGATGGTACACTTATTAAATTGCATAACGTGAGGAATTAGACGTACGACTTGTGACTTGAACCTGCTGCTATCCGCCTAAACAAGAAGGACTCATTTGCAAAGACAAACCTAGTACCGGGTGTCATCAGTGCAAAGAAGAGAGTGATTTAAAATTAGAATTCGTGTTTGCAAATCAGTTCTTCTTGTTAAGGAAATTTCCCCACTTATTGTCTGCTTAATTGCCTTCAAACATGCGATGTCGATAACATAAAAAGCGAGAGGAAATATAAAATGTGTACAGCCAATGAGATTACAGAAAGCAGAAATATATACGTCGACATACAATAGGCAAAAACGCACGTGGATGATTGATAAAATAAAATATAATAAAATATATTAAATGACTGCAAACCGCAAGCAAAGCGTGGAAAGACCGGAGATAAAGCAAAAAGGTTGGCTGCATTCATGTCCGTCGATGGGTTTTTACTTCTATTCAATTTGTCTTCATCTAATATATATATCTCATGGCGCCAGTCTGTCGGATCAAACCAAATTATTGTCTGAAATTGTCTGAATTTGGAAGAATTGTTACTGAAATAAAATGCATTATAATTGCCTGAAAGAGAATCAGATTTTATTTCCATCTTCACGTCTTCATCTGAATACGAGTTCAAATTCGGATAATATAATGTCCGAATTCGAATTTTGTCTCTCGAAAAATTGTCTGGAATTGTGACGTCATTATTTTTTCTTATTGCTGTCGAAAATAATTTTTATTTTAAGGTCTAGATCTCGGACTTCTCACTACCTACGTACCGGGTACCTACCCTACGAGTCACGATACTAATAATACATGCATGTGTACGTCTTTTTTTATTTGTTTATTTTCGCTAAAGAAACATTTGACCGTTCTATAATGACGTATGCCTCTCCTTATGTAAAGGTCCGGTTACGGATCTGAGAGAAAGTAAGTTTTTTCCAGCTGTGAAAATTTTAATACCTAGATAGTAGGTACCATAATTATCCAGTCTGTGGAAATTTAAAGTATATAATGTAGGCTACTGTAAACCAAAACTAATACATTTTTGGTAAAGTAGAAATTTTCATGTGAGCTGGTGAAGAACGAAGCGCGTCAAATACTTAGATTGAAGAATCAGATTTTTCGAAAAATGACTAAAACTGATCGAAAATTTAGAATTTTTTGTATTTCAGTTCAGACGTTTCCCTTTCCAGGCCGGAAGCAATAGGTGTTGATAAAATCTGATCGCAGCATTGATGTTACTTATCTTGAAACTTCGTGAAGGGACGTGTGACTGAATGAAGTCAAAAAACTGTTCGAGTCCATGTTAAACCGCAACCCTAAATTCAATTTTGATTTTGATTTATTTTTGTATTAAAAATTGAATTTATGATGGTAGAAATAGGATTTGAACTTGGATCGTTTTATTTTGGTTAACGAGTGCTGTTTGTCAGTAAGAATTACAAGTTATTTGTTAGTGTGGAGGTTTGGAGAAGAGGGTATATTTATTTGCATATGTCTGCTAAAAATTTGAAATACTGCAAAAATGTCAACCAAAGCGTATCTACTCGTGCTGACGTGTTAAAGAAAAAGAGTGACAGCAGTTCTCTCTTCGTTTTCGAACACTGTCATTTTGCTGAATGCTGAATAGTGATGTCGATTATTAATCAATTAAATTGAAAAATCGGCGAATATTCTAATATATTTTTTGTCTTCCGATCAATGGAATCGATCATTACCATAATTTATTTTTGAAAAATCGGCTTAAAAAATTGATCTCCCCGTAAGGGATAATAAACTTGCAAGCCCAAAAAACCAAATTATTCTTACCGATTTGATAATTTTGGTTATTAAATAAGAATGCCGGTTGAATAATCAGATACTGAATTTTATTCATTGAAATTGATGATTTAACTCTTCGGTTTTGTTTTTGAATTACTGTGTTTAAAAAATTAGAAAATAATACTATTGAAAAGATGAAATTTTCTTAATTTTGCACCATAATAATCCGTACTTAGCTTTTTTACGTATAAATTTCGTGGAATTCTTAGGTTTTGGAAATATAGTTGGAAATTTGTTTGAAGTGAAAATTGGAAAAAAATCGATTTTTAGTTATATTCGATTTTTTACGCTCGTTTAATCGGACAAATCGATTACCAGAAAGAAAAATCGGAAAAAAATTGACATTCCAAATGTTGACTGTTTGTGAAAAACGTCAATTACGGAAATTCATTCGACAGCCGACAGGTCTTTCACTGTTTTTCTCGATTTCCATCCCCCCTTCAGGATGATTTTGGCTATCCAGCACGAATTTTGAGGCTCACGCGACGAAGACTAACGTCGTGCATATCAGTAAGGTCAGCGCTGGCTACAGAGTTACAGTTGAAGGGTGACTCAATGATCAAATATTAACGCAGAGGAAAAGGATGAGCGAGGGAGAGCTTTGAAACCAGAGTTTTGTGGCTTTATGATAAAGCTAAGCTATAGGCTAAAGCTACTCATACGAAAAATTTAAGGATAAGTTATCAGCTGTTAGCTTGGCTGTAAAAATGAAGCTAACCATTGGCTAAGCTATCAGCTAACTTTTTGAAGTGGATTTTTGTCTTTTTGATGAAAATCCACAATTTTTTTTTTTATTCAAAGAAGCATAAAAGTAGAAAAAATAATATTTCACCAAATTTTTAATCTATATTTCAGAATGAAAACTGTATGGAACAGTTTCAAAAAATAGCTGAATAGTAGCCCAAAAAATAAAGCTATAGCTACGCTAATGACTATTCGAACGTAAAGCTAGCTAAATACAGCTAAGCTATTTTCGCCTGAAAATAAGGCTGTTTTACAGCTACTGACTGAAGCTAAAAGCTATCTACAATACCCTGTTGGAGACGAGTGGTCGAGTTATTAAAGAGGGCTGTGAACAGCGAGCTCGTGGACTTGTTTGTCGCCTACGACGGTTAAAAAGTTTTCACTTCCACGAGTCGCCGATATCGAATAAATCACTCACTCGCTGTATGTAGTCTCCTGGAAAATGCTACGACGAAAAATTTATTCTCAAGGAATACGGTGTATCAACAAATTTGACTCATTTAACTGGCAACGCTCGCGCATTATCTTTATCAGCTGAGAAATTTGTCGGTCGTTAACAGTGAGCTGTGCGCGGGCGGGGAAAACAAAGCACGCGCTTATTTTTAGCCAGACGCCAGCCCAGTGCCAGTGCTATAGTATAGTAGTCACGTAGAGGCATAGAATTAGAACCACGGAGCAGTCATGAACGATGAAGTGGAGCAGAAAGGAGGAACGAGAAAGAAAGTAGATGGATTGTGACATGGTGCGACGGTGATGGTGATGGCGATGGCGATGGCGATGGCGATGGCGATGGCGATGGTTATGGTAAAAGGTGACCTGTGAAAAACGAGAAGTCGACTTATTTTCCTGCTGCAGACGGCTAACCGAAGAATCGATCCGTGTCCTCCCGCACTAAACCTAACCCACGAACAAATAAAAATTTTTCGAAGTACGAAGTGCCCGCCAAACGAGAAACTTACTTCGGTCTTCGGTTACTTCTTTTACCAGCGTGTCCGTAAAAGACGGCAGAATTTTAATTACATTTTTTTCATTCCGATAAAACGATAATACAAACGCGACAAAAAATTATTAATGATTTGAAATTTTTTTTCTCCTTCCCACTTCGAATGGCGACGGCTCTACGTGATTCGATTTCGCAAGTTTAGGTCGCTAAGAACAAAAGAAAGGAAAAGAAGAAGTGAAAAAAAATATTTTACTTTATGGACGATGTGGCTCCCTTTTTTTCGCTTACGTTTTTTTTTGTATCTAACCGGTTTAAATTTGAGGGGGCAGCGAAGAAAAAAAGGGAACCTAAACCCGATTAAATTTTGAATAAAACGAAATTTAATCGAACATTTTGAGGAAGGAAATTGAATGTAACCAAAGTGATGCCATGCGGTGGGCGAAATGATGCTTTACGTTTACAATAAAGGCGCTGTCCTTGTGATATCAATTATGTACGTTTAGTATTTCAATATTAAATGTAAATTACGTTTCTTTGTGAAAAAAGTTGTAGAATTTTTGGCTTTTTTTTTTTTATAGCATACGGTTTTGTCTGGAAAAATGTGAAACTAAATTTCTGAAAAGGTGTTTTTCGCCGGTGATCCGGGCCACTATCAAAATAAGGCCACCATCAAATATGAATACGAAATTATCGAATTATTACAGATGCTTTTTTCCATCTGCTTTTTTAAAGCTTCAAATTGTACATGTAGTCTCCGAAGTAGTAGGCAAATTGACAGAATAGCCGATAAATAAATGTGTAAGTTATAATTGATTAATTGTATAAAGAGTGAAGTTAAAATGAAAAATAAATTTTTTGTACTTCACATCAAGTATTGTTCTTGAATTCGGTCCTTGTTCTTGGTTTTAGTCTTGTGGAGCCAAGTTTTGGAATACGTATTATACGAATTAATATTATTCTTTAAATATACTTCATTCGGTGCTAGGATTTGTGAATTTGACGTTTTGGTACCAGTGGGTACCTTTTGACCTGAAATGAAAAACTTGTGTTTGTTCCAGCTCTTAGTCTTCACCACGGAGTGTTAAATATAATAGAGGACAATGCGAAACGATAATCGGCACCGCTTTTGAGACGAAGTACCCCAATCATAAAAACTGGTACAATTTTCGCCTCATTTTAATCTACGAAATTCGGTTTGGTGTGGTTTCTGAATTCTCAGTTATATCTATTTATTCGTTCATTTTATTCCGTTATTCAAAAAAAAATTCTCATCATTGTTAATGGGCCCAAGTATAGGTGAACAAATTTGAATTCGGCATCATAAGGATGTGGACACTACTTCAAAAGTGGTGCCACTTTTCTTTGCAGCGTTTCGATGGGCATGCGTCCTCTATTATTTTTAATACTCGGTGGTCTCCCCATGAGGTGAATTTTAAATCGTGGCTTTTCGAGGGAAAACTCGCAAAATCGCGATAATTTTTCTTTCTCCCAGTTCGATTGATATTTTCCGTAGAAATTCGAGGGTACGTTTTACTCCAAATGTGAGCAATAACAGTATTTTCGAAAAGATATTTTCGATACTCACGTGAAATGCATTTTTTCTTCTCCACTCTTCACCTTCTGTCGTTGTGGAAGATAGTCACCTGTTGACTGCGTCCAGTGTGGAGCACACTTAGGTATCGGCGATTACGCATATAATACGTGTGCCAGCGAATTTCGTCTCGTCTGCAACTGTTCTTCAGCGTACGTTGTTCTTCGGCCTGGCCTGTTACTCTTTCACGCTACACTAATAAGTTATTATTAATTAGACGAATGCAATGATTGGGTTCGTTTGCTCGTTTTTCTGGAAAAAATCGGTCATTTTTTATGTTTTTTTTCCTGTCCCTGTCTGTCTGTCTCGTTCTGACGAGACAACGATTCGTCGTCCACTGTTTTCCCAATTCCCCCATTTTCCGGAGTCGATGTTTCGTTCTCTACGAAAATCTTTTTTTGTCAATTTCGTCGGCGTATATTTTATACGATTACGTGCCGAAATTACCTTTATGAGTGGCCGCAACTTCCTTCATCGGCATTAAATTACCTGCCCCGTTCTTTTCAAACGTTAAAAAGTCCGTTCCCAACAGATAACGTGGTACCTACTTACTTTTTTCTTCTTCTTTTTTTTTTTTTCCACATTTAAATAACGCGTGTCCGCTAATTAAAGATTTATTTTTAGTATTTGTGTGAAATACGACAGTAGGAATGGGCTACTTCTAGACGAATGTGCGTCGATAGTAATTAATGTATCCGACTGTTCGGTACTTGGGTATTTATTTATATCGCAGCGCCGTTCGCTGCTTGACGTGTCTGGCAATGACATCGTTAGCGCATCTCCGACGTCCGACAGAATGAAGATTTACTCGTCACATCGTGACCCATCCTTTGTTTATTGACTTTTTGTTTTGTTTTTTGTTTTTGTTTTTGTTTTTGTTTTTTTTTTTTTGCCTCCTATTCTTCGCCGCAGTCTCTCGATTTCTCTTTTTCTCGACGATCTGTGATCCAGTAGCTTATGGCATTGGATGTGCGATCCCTATAAGCTGAGCCACGTCTTGGCGGCTGCTCGGAGCGAGTGTTCCGCAGAACGTTACGCATGGTTGTAAACAGAAGGAGTATTAGCCATTGTGGTCGTCTATCATCATGTGTAAACATGAGGACAGTCAGCTTGTAGTAAGAGTTCTTCTCCGTACTGGCATTTTTCATACGTTTTTCTGTTGATGTCCTCAACTGTCTCGACAGCAATTAAGACACTAACGCGGTTTCACCTCTATTTCTGCAGTCAGTAAGATTAATTATTTCCCTATAAAAAGACGGGATCGCGTTAGTCGTCTTTACATACCAAACCAAACAACCCAAAATGTCTTAATCCAAATCCATTAACTTACTAATAAAATAGGCACGATCTTTATGACATTTCCAGTTGTTTTGATGACACCAATTTCAAAAAGAAATTTTTCCATGGTTCAGTTCTCGTTAATTTCTCGTCTGAAATACAGTCGAAACGTCTCATAAATATTCTAATAACATTCGGGTTTCGCCTGTCTTCAACTGCCATTGTGTCTAGCCGCCGCTGGAGCTGCGTCTGCTACAAAACACATAGGTACCTGAATTTAAAGTGTAAGAAGCCGCGTAGAAACAGCCTGAAATTTAGAATGTTTTCTGCTCTTGACTTTGTAACACCTCTGCGTGTTGATTTTGTGCTAAATTCTGTTTTCGGGAGTGTCAAAATATAATAAAAAATCAAGTAAAATTATTTTCTTTTTACAACGCCATAATAGTATATTACACGCCAAGGTTCAACAGTGAACGATTACGTGTGAGTGAGCAATTCTCGAGTTATGTAAACTCACTTTTGAATCTTGTTGAGGAAGATATTTAATATAATTAATAATCAAAAAGGAACAAAACGTTTAAATTCTATCATGTTGATGAGTCTTTCTTAAAAATTATATAAAACGGAATAAAATACCAACCTCCTCAGTGTGGCAGATTTAACGTTTCAATTAGAAAATATAACCTCTACCTCGATGTAAACTGAACATGTTTTTACATGGAGGTGCATTAACTTTATATCGAGATTATATTCATTAATGATATGAGCTACTTTCCACTCAAAAAATACCATCGTAAACATTGCCTTTCTCATCGTGTATTTTATAAAGTATCGAACTCACCAATTCATCCTTTTACGAATCATAACACTTCTGTAAAAAAATTAGGTAGGTACTCGACTCCAAAAAAAAGAATCAATTCCAAAAGAATCTGGTTGAAGAATCAGGTGCCAAATCGATTTTGAATACTTCGGGACCAAAATTAATTTTGAAAATCACTCGCAGTTAAATAAAAAAGAAACAGTCTCACGTTTAATGTCCATTGTTGAAAACATTCTCGATCATAAAGCCAATGAAATTTCCACCTAGTTTTTTTACAAGCAAACTTTTTGGAAATATAACTATTGCATTCAGTGCAGCGGTGGGACCTTATGGTGGAAGGTGCGGAGAAGCGCCAATCCTGAGTCATAGATCACGAATATATAGGTCATTGAAATTCCTCTGTACACAATATATATACAGGGTGATCCCAATCAAACTGCAACATATCAGCCATAATGTAAAGATTGGCATGTAGCGGTTTAATTTGACTCACTCGTGTTACTTTATATATTTTGGATAGCTGAATACAATCAAAACGCAACACTCGATCAACTGTAGATGTTCTATGTGAAGCCCTTCAGCAGTGTTTTGCTACAATTACTCATATTCACATAAGAAATGTTGTGAATGAATCCGAACATAGATTACGTCACTGCATTGCTGCAAATGGTGGTCTGTTTGAGCACCTATTATCGTGAAAAAATTTGATATTTGTAATTAATTACTTATTATTTTGTTACATTACAGTGTCTTTTTTTTTTTGAATTAACGTTGCATTTTGATTGTACTCAGCTATTGAAAATGTGTAAAGTAACCCAGGGGAGTCAAATTAAACCGCAACATGCCAATTTTTACATTATGGCTGCTATGTTGCGGTTTGATTGAATCACTCTCTATATACATATGTATATGTATATATTTCCACTTTTTGCTCATTTTGGCACTTTTTGAGAGTCCGTGGAGCCTCCGCTGTTTGACATATGACAATGAAACTTGGGATAGTGTTAGAAGCTTTCATGATCTACACATTCGTGTTAAAATTTTTGAAATTCATCAGCTTGTTTCGGAGGAAGGAGTTCTCAAAATGTTGTAAATCCACCATGTTATCATCATGATAACTCCCGTAAATTGAAAGATATTGGCTTAAAATTTTTATGGCAGTTGGAAACTATTAGGGACTGGTTTGATATTGAGTTTGAGTGAAATCGGTTCGCTGGTTTTCGAATGACAACCATTACAAAATTTGACACAGTTGGAAAATATACATCACGGTTGATGTGCGGCAGAGATATTTTAGAAGTTGGGTGTGAAATAGCTGAATATAAATAGAAAGGCAGCGTGCTCGAAAGCGACATTGTACAATCTGGTAATTAAACACTGTCTAACTTCTGGCCTTTATACAGTCTTGACTTTTTTTTGGGCTAGCTTGTAGCTTGCAAACAAGCTCGGTACGGAAAACACTGCTCTTGTTAGGATCATAGAACACTTTGATTCAGTGACTTGCGCGTAACTCCAGCGAATGATGTAATACGACGAGGGTGATTTTGTAAAATTTAATTCACCTTAAAAGAAGTTAGGTTTCAAGAAATACTTAATTTGGCCAGCGCGGAGACGTTGTCAGTTAGATGTCAAAAATAGTTCTCGAACATCTAAAAATTCCCTTCTCTGCTTGAAAATCATACAGTTGCATTATTTGTCCGTAAATTCGATCCTTCTTGGAAGACTGAAAAATATAACTATCAGGTGAGACATTTGTTATGATTGTCTGAGTACGTCTCTTCTTGGCTTGATCAAGCTAAGGTTTTCCTTTCGACGCGACGGCTCCCGAGACATTTCTTAGCTCTGTGAAGTGGAGGAAGTGAAGATCAGCTGCTGTCGACGGTATATCTTTTTTGAGCAATTTATGGGTAATTTGATCTATAAATTTAGATTAAGGGAGTGGACAAGTATTTTCGACATGCTGGTTTTTGGGTGAGGAAATACAGACGCTAGTTGTAAGTTGCATTTTAAGCGATCTTGAAACGTGTTCGCTTATGGTTTGGAATTTTTGTCGAAAAAATTGATTCGTTTCCCAACTCGGAAAACACTCTCTCCTACTTTCGCACGCAAATGTTTGATCGTACTTATGATCGCCATCGCGCTTCTGCCTGCAAAGTTAGTTTGATAACAAAATTATTGTTCGCATGTTTGAATTTTTTTTTTTTTCCCTTTGCTTTCATACAGAACTGAAAAGGGCTCGTATGTTTTTGTTCCTGTGAAAAAGTAGTGATTAATTGTAATTTTTGTAATTTTCATGTTGGCCTACATGCGTGGAATATTAAATGTTTGAATCAGCGTCTCATTTTTTTTCTCGATTTGTTGTAACCAGGTACGTGCAAATAAAGATCGATTTTCAACAGGCTTCGAAAAAAATCGAGGTGGTTTTAAATTCAATCCAGTTCATGTATGTTTTTTTTTTTTTCCAAATCTTTGTTCCAGTGTAACTTTTTGTAATCTCCAAAAGAGGTCTTTCTCATTAAAAGGCTTCGTTTTATTGATTTTTTGTCAGATTATTTTTCATGATTCACGAAATAACCTACGAACGAATAATCCGCCTGTTTTGACAACATAGATGAAGTCTAAATAAAAAGTTAAGAACACTAAATAAAAAATAAACTCCAAGTTTTGCATAAGCAAACTAATAAAAGGTACTATCAAATTGAGGAAGCACAGCCTCCTAACACGAACACATAAGGTGATTTTAAATACCAAGAGGGCAAAACCCTAAGAACAAAAATAAAATTTTAACTTTGAAATTCTATAATGGCGAAAAATTATAACAGCACAAAAATATACACATACTGTGTAGCGAACAAATACAGACAGAGCTCTGGATAAAGTTAAAGAAAAGATTAGACGGATGAGAAGGTGAAACAAGCACGGAAATACAGTGTAGAGCTTATCTACAGATAGCGACGACGGAATATCACACACGCCTATACAAAATGGTAAGTTCTTCGATGAAAGGAAACGAGGACAAAAGACACAAGATAAAGACCGTGGCAAATTAGCAGGCGATCGAAGAAGAAATAAAATATGTACATCCACTAAACAGACGTGAACAATTTTCCCCCTGGAAGACCGAAGGGCTTAAAATTAAACAAAATAAGCCAAAAAGGTTACAATTATAACTTTTGAATCTTATATTAATCACTAGAAGCTTCGATGGGCAGCTTCACCAATTTCTGGACAGCTCGCAACAGCGTTGACTCGTTGGAAAACACTTCTACTACTCGAACTTTCCCTTGATTATCGTGAAAAGTCAGAGAAATTCGACCCAATTTCCATTGTAGAGGTGGAGCATTCTTATCCTTCAAGACAACGATGTCTCCAACACGTAGGTTATCCGATGGCAACTGCCATTTGACTCGTGACTGAAGCTGAGTTAAATAACTCTTGCTCCAAAGAGCCCAAAACGACTTGATTATTCGACTTTGAATTTCCAATAGCTCTGTAAGTGGGACCGAGTGGGTTTCCACTGAAGCTGGGTGGAGTAGATGAGAACCAACAAGGAAATGGCCTGGTGTGAGTACGTTGATTTCTTCGGGATTGGAAGTTTTGCGTTGTTGGTACAGTGGATGCAAATTCAAGATTGACTCGATTTGACTCAGAACAGTCTCAAACTACTTGACTGTCAATACGATGTAAGCGGCAACAGCTACGAGATGCTTCTTTGCAGCTTTCATCGCAGCCTCCCAAATACCTCCTTGATGAGGAGAATGGGCAGGGATGAACTTCCAATTTATCCCTGAAGTCTGGCAATGACGCTCGATGATGTTGTGAGCACCAACAAAATTCGTAGCATTGTCGGACCAGATTGTGTGGGGAATACCTCTGTGCGCAGCGAATCTCTGAAGAGTTGCGATGAAGTTGTTTGCAGACAAATCTGAGACGTATTCAAGATGGACAGCTCGTGTGGCTAGACAGACAAAGACCGCCACATAGTACTTGAGATGCTTTTGAGAGCGATGATTCGTGCAGCGAATTGTGAATGGGCCTGCAAAGTCGACTCTGATGTTGGCAAAGGGCCGAGAAACTGTAACTCGTTCCTTTGGAAGTTCTCCCATGAGCTGTGTGACTGCTTGGCTACGAAGACGCGCACAGAAAACGCAGAGATGAATCACGTACCTGGCCGACGACGTTTGCTTCAAAGGACAGTTTGAAGTTTGTGTACCGCAATTGTATATTCAGGCCTACTGACACTGACATCTCGTACCAGTTGGTTCCGACACTTTGAAGCGCACCTAACGCAGTTTTTGTGAGAATGTGGTGCCGTCGCACGAAGGATTCTGAAGCCAATTCCAACTGCGAGCACTTGTCAACTAATGCGCGGGCCTTCACCAGTTTCTTGCCATGACAACGGCACTAGGCAACAGCACAATTTCTTGTGAGCAGGTGTTGGTTGGTTGAGTTGAGGCGGATGTTGAGAGGTTGACTGCTTTTGGCAACTTCCCTTCCGCGGTTTCTTGAGCAGGTTCTCTTTTCTTCTCGGAATTCCCAGGACCAGATGGTGATATTTTGCGATGGAACAAAGAGTGGTGGTTTTTGCCGCACTTTTTGCACTTTGACGAGTTACACACAGAAGCCGTGTGATATTGACAAAAACAGTTAGGACATAACCGTTTTTCTCGAATAAACGCGAATCGATCAGCGACCAATTTATTGAGAAAGCGATCGCACTGAGACAAGTAGTAATCTTTCTTGCAGAGCAAGCACATTGAACGCAAAGAAGGCTGAGTTCTTGGATGTGACTTGGTTGCCACTGCCAACATAGTTTTTACCTTCTTTTTCTCCTTTGGTTGAGAAGACTTCTTCAATTCCGTGGCTTTCACAGACCCGTCTGGATGGACACTTTCGAAAGCAAAACATCGATTTTGAAGAAAAGTACCTAATGGGGTGAACAATGGGTATGACGAGTGATCGAGATATGAATTTTCCAAATCAGTTCGCAATTGATCCGGGAGCTTCCGCACAATGATGTAAGCAATCAACGGAGACATTTTCTCTATGTCAATCTTACATACCTTGAGACCACGCAGGATAGCATTGGCTTTATCAAGAGCCTCATATAATATAGGCATCGTGATTAGAGGCAGCTCCAATAAATTGTGGAAGTGCTTTGCAATCAGCGCTCTTCGATTGTAGTATCGTTCTTCTACGTATTTAAATGCCGACTCGTATGCACCTTCTTGAAGAGTGTGGTCCTTCAAAAGGGCAGCTGCGTCTCCGACCATGGCTTGCTTCAAAAAGTACAGCTTCTGAGCAGGCTGGAGGCTGTCATTCTTGCCTATCATGGCTGAAAATAACGAGTGCCATTCCGTAAAGTTTTTCATTTTCCCGTCGAATTTCGGGACTGGAATATCTGGCAGTTTGACTAGAAAGTGACCTGCATTCCCCTCAGCGACAAATGAGGTTTCGACAGAATGGCAAGAAATAGCGAGATCTGACAACATTTTGAGACGCGCAAACATAGCTGACAATTTACCTTTTGCTGTGGCATATTTGGTAGATGATTTGAGGAAGAGCTTCGAAATCTCAATTTCTTCTTCGGATACTTGCTCCGTGGTCTTACCTTCGACATCGGTAAGTTTGACCATATCGTTGACCACATCCTCCCACTTTATGAGGTTGGCCTTCCACTCGTCAAGATGCGCACCAATTTGGTATGCAACCTCCTTGGATGGATTTTCCGCGAGAGCATTATTGACAATACTTTTCGTGACATTGATCTGCCTGACCAATGCGCGTTGATGACGAGTCAAACCATCTGACTTTTGTCCGACATGTTGAGGCTGAATTGTTATATGAGACCGGAACCAGGCAAGGGTAATCAATTTTTCACTTTTGAACTTCACTCGCAATTTAATAACGAATGACCAAACTCGATAATACCAATAAATAAAATTAGCACACGAGTTTTTGCAAAATTATTACGAGACTTGCGAGTAAGCGCGAATAGCACACGGACTTTTCACACAAACTTTGGGTATAAATGATGTCCAAGGTGAAATACACCAAGACAAACACAATTAATAAAAAGGGCAAAAAGTTAAAGAACATACCAAATAATTCGCAGACTGCAAGTAAAAAATTGCACTAGCACTTGTCACTTAGCAAATCCGGCTCAAGGGACCAATGTTTTGACAACATAAGATGAAGTCTAAATAAAAAGTTAAGAACACTAAATAAAAAATAAGCTCCAAGTTTTGCATAAGCAAACTAATAAAAGGTACTATCAAATTGAGGAAGCACAGCCTCCTAACACGAACATATTAGGAGATATTAAATACCGAGAGGGCAAAACCCTAAGAACAAAAACGAAATTTTAACTTTGAAATTCTATTATAGTGAAAAATTATAACAGCACAAAAATATACACATACTGTGTAGCGAACAAATACAGACAGAGCTCTGGATAAAGTTAAAGAAAAGATTAGACGGACGAGAAGGTGAAACAAGCAAGGAAATACAGTGTAGAGCTTATCTACAGATAGCGACAACGGAATATCACACACTCCTATACAAAACGGTAAGTTTGTCAAAGAAAGGAAACGAGGACAAAAGACACAAGATAAAGACCGTGGCAAATTAGCAGGCGATCGAAGAAGAAATAAAATATGTACGTCCACTAAACAGACGTGAACACCGCTGCTGCTTCAGGCAGTGCAACTTAACGTACCTGTTAGCCATTAAAGATAAAGTGAAAAAAAATAAAATTTTTATTTTATTGTACCGTAATATTGTGAAAATATGCATCAAACCCCCTCCCATTCATTACTTGTGGGCCGAAAACAACGTTTCTCAGTCGAAAAGTTTTTTCAAAAGTCATGCTACTGAGTTTGCGAATATAACGCTCGATTTTCCATTAATTTCCGATCCGTTGAAAATTTTTATCAAATTTTTATTGCCAAATTTGATGACATGTCTGTGTTGATTTTCCAATATTTTTACCAAATACCAAAGTAATTGTTACTTACCAACGTGAATTATGGATTAATTTGTGGGTGGCTACAGAAAATTTCTGCTGTAACTGTTACACTTTTGTAAATAGATCTTACATAGTTGATAGTCTCTTGAATTCCCTCCTCCTAAACGTTGAAAAAAAAAAAAAAAAAGAAAAAAAAAGAGAAATGTCTGAAAAGATCATGTTATTTTTTTAGATGCTAGTTTTGCTTCCTTGCAAAGGCGTAATTGGAAAATTTTTCAGGGGGGCAAAGTAAGTTTTATCAAAGTAGAGACCGGCTAGGGGGGTTAACAAGCAGTTATATACCTAGGAATTTCCCGCACAAGATTAGTCAATATGCTTCCTTCAACTGCAACAGGGCTGTGCTCGGGATTTTTCTCTGAAGGGGATTTGTAGGGTGACTAAACAATTATTTCGCGAGCGGACCTAACGAAAAAATTTTTTTACTGGTTTCTGGGTTCTGGAACATTCATGTATGGAGGGTTATTTATTTTTTATTTTTTATTTTTTTGGGAGGTAGGGGAGTTTCTAATGACCCCGGTGAATACACGAAACCTTAGCCCGCAGTGTAATTATTGTATAAATAGTTTGAAAATTAATTTTTATTTGGTAATTTTTCAACTCCCAAAACTTAATTACCTGGAAATGAATACCGCTTGCTCCCTAGTTGCGCCACTGGTAACAAGCGAACTCGAAACTCCAGTCACTGTTGATTTTACTAGCTGTACAAAAAAAGCAGTCATTGAAAATTTTCTAACGAAATTAACTTGAAGACAAGAAAAAAAAAAATAAAACCTATAGTTAGCTTATATGTAGTGAAAATGTTATCTTGCTTAACCAAAAATAAGTATATTTTTTTGAAAACCTACTTCAAAATCATGCTTGATAGCTCAACTTTTTATCATTATTTCTTCATTTCTCCATATCACGTGTATTCGGGATAAAGAAAAACGTCCACATTTTTTTCGTTTTTGGCTAACTTTTTCTTTCTTTTCGAAAATTCAGGGGAGCAATTTCCCCCCACTCCATGCTGTCTACGCCCTTGCTTCCCTGCAAATTCCTTTATGGCATGTTTTTCTTCGTAGAAAACGGCTTCAATTTTCCATAACATTTCAAAAAATCTGAATTTATTTAAAATTAATCAAACATGTGTGGATCTTGGACTTTTAATGAGTTTAATTGGGAAAATTATTCAATTTATTTATATTTACCCAGCGATAAGGTATAATTATTTCTACGTATTTCAACCAGAACAACAAGCAGTTTCAACAAGTTTTCGTTGGCAAAGAGACTTCGTGAATTTTGAACCCGGATTCTTAATTTTTCGAACTTCGTTTAATGTGTTGGCTTATCGACATGTAGTTTACTTGTCAAAATTTGTATTCGGTCTGTTCGCGTGAACTTCAAGTCTAAAATCGATCTACAAAAAATTAATCATGACTATAGTCTGACCATAATTCACAGGCGAGAAAGTACTGAGTGAGTCGCATTCGATTCGTGAGAAATATTTTACCGTTGAGAACTCCACATAGCTTCTGTGATCTGGTATCACTTTCACTTATACTGTGTCTGTATAATATATATTGTTTTCTTAGCTTGTCTTTGCTCGGTTTCATACGGTCTTTAGTAAATGTTTCGTATTTTTTTTTTTGTTTTTTTGTATGCATTTCAGACGCGGACTGACTCCACCACATCGTGTTAAATCGATAACCATGGCCACATTCACTCCAGAAGAGATTGAAATTATGCAGTCGCGTGGAAATCAAGTAAATTACGGCTCGCTGAAACATTTTTAATGCATCATTCAAATTGCGACTGGAAATTAAAAATTTTAGGAAAATTAATTTTAATTTAAATTTTTTGCCCGTTCTACCAGGCCAGGCCTGTAATGACTACGTGGGCAACGCGGCCATTGCCCGCGCTGGCTGGACCATTTGCTCAGTGCCAAATTAAAGTACATTGCCGCACTTTTGAAATTTTTAATCGCTGCCGATAGCCATTAGTCCATATAATATATTATATGTAATATAATATTCTTCTCTCCTTTATTTTTGAAAAGAACAAAGCAAATAAATTCAAATCTGTTCGACCGCCCTGTCCGCGGCATTCTGTGTAGATCTGGCGCTGTATTTGCCCACCCTATAAGACTTTGAAAATTTCCCACTTTCCCCTAGATCCACAATCCACAGGTGGAAAAGGGATCGGAAAATTTTTCCTAAAAAACACACTTGAAAATTTTCCTCGCCGGAGTCATGCCACCTCTGAAATTTGAATGGCTTGTGTTGGAAAAGGAGTTGCGCCACAGCTGGTCTGCGTTCAATACTTCAATGCGATTCTCTATACTTGCTGAGAAAAATATTTTTGAAATTTCGATGGCAGCCAATCCTAGTTGTATGCTCTTGAAATTGATCTGATAACTTCATTATTATGATCAATGTACCTAGCACTTGATGAAAAGTAGTTTTTGAGCAGCTGTTGTTCAGTTTTCGGTTATCGGTAGTCAGTACTGATTACTTGATTAGTAATATCTTCTGAATAAGAACCGTTATATCATTTTTTTAATCTAGCTTCCAAAATTACCGTTTTCGAGGTAATGGTTCGTATTTTTTTCTCCTTAGTCTCATCGAAATTTTGTTTGGGAAAAGTTATCAAAGTTTGGGAAATCATTTTATCATTTAATCCTGTCGAAAATGATAAACTAGTATGAATTTTCAGAATATGTGGTGCCCACTCCTAAATGTGAGAAGTGATGACAAGCCGTAGGTAGATTGACACTTTTTCATGTAAAATGGAATAGAATATCAGTATTACATGTCATAGAATAGGTTGAGAAATTAAGATAAGTTCTATTCTTAATGGCATCAAAATATTTCCCATCCTCATCATCTGGGTGGAATACTAGTCTATCAATTTTTCGCCCCCGATGAAGGAGCGAGACAGTTCCTGTAGCAGTCGTAACAGCTGTGCAGCTATAACATGTGTCGAAGATTCTCAGGTAGATGTTAGGTGGTTTCTTGCGTATATTGTGCCCTTGGTACATTTATGTTCATCAACTGCTCTTTTTTTTTTTAAATTTGAAAATGTTATTCAAAGAAAATTTTCTGAAGTGCTTCATAAGATCAACTAAGAGGAATAGGATGTAAGTATCCTCCCTTGTTGGATTTATCTTGGTTCTCAGGATGGTTTATAACATCCATTTCTTTCATTCTTCTACGAAAAAGTTTTCACTATTTGAATTATGAAGATAAAATAGTAATTACAATAAAACTCTGTCAATACGTTTTTCAAGGGATCACAGTGAAAAAACGTAAGACACGGAAAGTGAAAAAATTCAAAATTTAGGAAAAAATTGAAATTTCTTTTTTTTTTTAACTAGAAAAATTGGAAGGCACAAAAATTATGTTGTGATAAGATTTGTTCAATGTAGCTAAAAGTTTTGGAACTTTCAGTACTTTATAAAAACTTAATGTTCAAATTGGAATAGTGGTACTAATTCTCTAAAGAGGCTGTTTAATTTTTGGTGGCAGAACCCGAAAAAACTTTCACTCAGAAAGTTCCAAATTTTCAAAAGTAAACCTAGCCAGACCTGCCTGAAAAACATATTATGCTGGAAAATTTTATACCCAGCGATTTCTAACATGGAGGATTTTAGATTTATTCAGTATGGCAAATCAGGAGACCACAAAAAAGAACATAATATGTGGTAAAACATCTTATACGAGAATGTATTATCGGGGTTTTACTGTATGTAGATTTACTCTTGAACCAATTCTGGATATAACTCACCAATAAGAAACTCTGAAAATCTAAAATTTTAGTTTGACCTATTAAGTATACTTCTCTTATATAATTATAAAACCCACTTCTGTAGCACTATCACATGATCAGTTTTATAGATGTATTTAGCTATGCATATATTTGAGTCTAACGAAATTACTTTTTTCTTCATATCATATCAATGCATCGGGTTAATTGATGATTCTGACACATTTATATAGGTCTGTGTGAATTAATAATGCGTAACAGCATTGGGTTCTCTCAAGTATTAAATATTTAAAGCATAATGATGAAAACGCTTTCTAGTTGATGAAAATAAGTAAATAATTTCTGAAAAATTACTGGATTTTTTTTCTAATAGAATATCTGAAAAACAAGTCCAGGTTTGAATTAAAGAGTCGTTGAAAATCCAGGTGAGGTAAATGAGAGTATAAAGAAATGTTACTCATTTTGTGTTAGACCCTTAATTTCTGTTTTAGTCCGCTAGAACTGAAATAGGACTGCTTCAAAGATTAATTTTCAAGAAATCGTGATTTATAATAGTGAATAACTTCTTACAAATTACAAGATATGAATAAGTCTTAATGAAAAAAAAAACAATACTTTGTTGAAAAATTGGTGTTGAAAAATAAAATATTCACGTAGTATGAGTTAAGAGGTTTTCAGTTACTTTGATTTTGTATGTTCTCAATGCTAAACAGTAGCTCGTCATTCCAAAGTCAACGTGTTTCTGTAAAAGTTCATCCATATGCACAGGCTTTCCTGTGCAAATCAGTTTGTGCAAGTAAGCTTGAGCATTTGGAGTTGGACAGCGAAATGGTGGCATATACAGTGTCAGAAGTGCTGCTTGTTTAAACTTAGCAACATCAAAGATTTTTTGTGCAAGCTTTGTTTGCAGGGTAAAGGTTGCATGTGTGGACAGGTTTCAAGTCCTATCAAGCATTAGATTGAAGTTTGCCCAAAATCACTCGTACTAAAGTTTGCACTAATAAAGTCAAGTGTTCCATCTTATTGTGTAAACTATACTGCATAAGTAAGCTTGTGGTAAAGTTTGTGCATGTGAATGGCCCTTAATAGGCCACCAGAGAGTTACTACTTTGACTTTAGATTTGAATTCTCAATAATTTTTCTTTAGTCTTTTTTTTTTGGCCTAGCAATATTTATATTTATTTAATTTAATTACCATTCTCATGTCTTTGTGCGTGCGCATTGTCAATGTTGTTGATTTTTTCATATAATATGCAATAGGAAAACAATGTTTACACTGATATTTTGCTGATGAAAAGTAGCTCTTTTCATTGATGAATGTAACATTAATGTAATGTGAACGCACCTTCATGTAAAAATGTAAAAGATATGTTTACTTACAGGTATATTAATTTTACATCAAGGTACATTCAGTTTACATTGAGGCAGAGGTTACACTTTCTGAATGAAATATTAAATCTACTACAGTGAGGAGGTTGATGTTTTGTTTCATTTTTTATAGTTTTCATGCCAGACTTATCATTATGATAGAATTTAAACATTTTGTTGCTTTTTCATCGTTAATTAAATGAAATATCTTCTTCAAGAAGGTTTGTGGAATACCTTGTTATGAGAGATATTCACACGTAGAAGGTAATTTACTACTTTGCATGTTCTGCCACTTCATACATTAAGGTATGGGAGAGCCAAATCCAAGGCAAACACTGGCAATTTTGTAGCTGGTTTTGAGAGTTAATATATCAGATTTGGCACATGCACACAGATACATTTATGTATGGTATTATGTCCTACATTATGTCATTTCATGTCTCTATAAAGTGATGAGAAATGACGCAGTGCATTTGTTACCAGTCTGTGACATCACCGAGATCTTTATTAGGTAATTTGTCACAGTCTGTATAATATATTTACTTGTACATACATACAGGTATAAACATACAAATGTAGTACATGTTTTTGTTTAACGTCTTACAGACAAAAATATGCCAGCCTTTTGGTAGCAACTGTTGTCAAGGGGTGTGAGCCCTTGTACCTTATATGAGTATTGTCCCTACAAGGTTCAAAAGTGAGTTTACATGACTCTGAAATTGCTCACTTGCTGTGTGCATTTTGTATACTTTCCCTCACATGTAAACGCTCAATTTTGAATTATGGTGTATAATATATTATTAAAACGTACTCCAATACCTTGAAGTTAGACGAGTGATTCTTCAAAATTTGTTTCTTATCTTCACCAACTCGTTAGTTTTCAACTTTATTGGTGCATTTGATTTTTAATGTCAGGATACTTGGAAATTTTGAATTCTGATAGTCTCTTAATAAATTTTGTTATGATATTTCAGATTCTGAATTTTTGGTAGTTTCTAATTAATTTAGTAGATAGTCTCAGTGATTGGTACTAAATTTGCATTGGTAACATTTTTCAGATTACCCTGTGGATCTTCAAAAATGTTCGAGAGTTAATTTTTCGGGCTACTACTTTTTATGCAGATGCAACCTTATTGTTGGTGATTTAAAAAATGGAAAATATTTTTGTTGACTTATTCACAGTTTTGGTTTTTCTTGTTAGAATGTTTGAAAAGTCCCGTGGAGCACTTTAAGGAAAAAAGAAAAGAACTTGTTTTCCAACATTTTTCTCATTTCGAGATACATTTTGAACTAACTTAACTAACTTCGCTGTGTTATTGCTTTGTCTTAGAAATTCTATTCTTATTCTGATGAATTTTTTATTTTAATTTTCAGTATTGCAAAAGCGTATGGCTCGGTCTGTACGATTCCGAAATACCCACTTCCGACGAGCAACAAATAAAAGACTTTATGATATCTAAATATGAAAAAAAAAGGTAAGCATGTGTGAATAGAGAAATTTTTTACGCGGTTTTTTTTTCTTTAATTAATTTTATTTTCTTCTGTCTGATGAGAGGCCATCGTATTTTAAGTATTATTATTATTATTATTATTATTATTATTGTTGTTGTTGTTGTTGTTGTTGTTGTTGTTGTTATTACCACGTACGACGACCGCGTAGAAAAAAATTTGGAAATCAAAGTCATAATAAATTTGGCTATATTTTAAGTCTTCATCCATCAAAGTTGAATACATTATGTCGGCAAATTAATTATTCTTAGCATGTTTTCACGAAAAAAAATTTTAGTCGTTATTTTCACTTTTCGTTCTTGAATATTTGAAAAACGTTGATTTTTTTTTCAAATCACTTGTTTCTCGTTCGTTGCATGGTTTCCGAACTTTAACATGTTTTTTAAGTAGGTTTTCTTTGAAAATCCACTTATTAATGTTGATCTCATGAAACCGTCTGGAGGTGGGAGTAGGTACATTTTTCGTTTCATAACAGGAAAATTTTGTTACCAAAAACTCAAAATTGTGATATTTAAGCTATTTTCTTGTCACTGCAGTACGGTTCGCAATTTTCACCTAATATTCATGAAATTTGGAACCAAAATTAATTATAAGCCAAGGACCTTGTCTACTAATTTTAGCACGGATTAGCCGGACGGTACTTTCGGTACCGCTGTTTTGGTTTCTATTTTGACCGTAGTGTTTGAATTTTTGACCCATAGCTACGAAATTTTGAAAAAATATTTAATTTAATCTATCGTATCCTGCTACCAATTTCGTTGCGGATCGGTTACCACTATGTTCATTTTTATTTTGGCTATAAAATTCCTAATTTCGGATCAATAGTTACAAAATTTTAGATGAATATTCACTATGATCAATTCCAATATGTTAAAAATCTTGTTGCGGATTGGCGGGACGTTACTTCCGGTATCGCTGTTCTTGACTATTCTTGATTTTATTTTAGATATAAAATGTTTAATTTTGAACCAGTATTTACGAAATTCGCTAAAAATATTTACTTTAATTTATTGTAACAGACCAGTTTTGGTGCGAATTAGCCGGACAATACTTCCATAAAATCTTTCTTTTTTTTTCTGTTTCGAAATTGGTCGTGGTTTAAAATTGGGTAATTTTAGGTCAACAGTTGCAAAATTTAATACAATCATCAATTATGATCTATTACTAACTTTATAATGACTAATTTACTTCTTTTTGAAAACCTACTTTTTCTAACGGAGCTGCTGCTGCGTTAAAGTTTTTAAAATAAAGTTTGTATGAGATTTGTGAATTGTTTTTCCCGAAGCAGTTAATTGAAAAAAATTGAAAGAAATTTAGGTCAAGGTTAATGCGGTTTTTCTCTAGACGAATTTCTGCGTATATATATTTATTTTTGTTTTTAAGTTCACCTATATTGTAAAGATATTGATATCCTAATAGAATAGGGCAAAGAGTTGGTTAAAATAAATTGCAAACTTTTTTCCCATCATTTTATCGACGTTTTTATCTTGTAAACTCTGAAGATAATCAGATTTAATTTTATGATGTATGCAGTTGCGTAACTGTTTTATTTTTGGTTGAGCTATTGGGTGGGAAGCATGAAAGATCTTTGGGGTGGCAAAAGAGAGTGAGATGAAGCTATTTCTTGACTTAAGCCAGCTATTTATCATTCAGTATAGTTGATATTTTTCTTTCCCATTTTCCGGGGGGTAGAGCCCACCCATCCATAGTTCCGTTACTACATGTATGGAAAACTGAAATAGCAGCTTCGATATTTTTAAGTCTCTTTGATTTTTCGTGCTAAAATTTGGAATCGCGCCCGCGCCATCAGCAGTTTATTAGCGAGAGTTTTCTTAGTATTTAAATAAATGACATAATCTGTTTACTTTTTACTTGAACTGAAGTATCGTGAAACCTAATGGAGCATCGTTGACGTAAATATGGGCTTAAAATACTCGAGACGTCACGCATCAGTGAAAAAGCTCTAAATTAATTGATTCGGTCCGTTTGGAACAACATAATGATCGTAAAATCTGATCACTTTTTTTATGTCGAGACATAATAAAGCTAAGATGACGACGTGGACTTGAAAAAAACTCCGTAACTTTGGTTCACATTGACAAAACCAAGTTGATTAAGACCATCTAAAGGCTTGTGCAAATGAATACAACAGAGTAATATGCATTTTTTGGTGTCTGTAGTAATGATGAAACAGAAGTATAATTTGGGCCTTCGGGTCAAATTTTCCAATCCCTCAAATTATCGTGAACCCTCATTATCATATAATTAGAGAATATTTGAGAAGTAAAATACGGAGATCACTATCTCTGTCATTGTATTTTGTTGACATTTTCTCTCACAATATTATCAGCAAAAAGGGATATTCGTTTTTATATTTTTTGAATCTATAAATAATCAAAAAACTAGTTAATTATAAATGACTAAAGGTTTTATGTTCCAGTAAATTCACTCTCCGTATCAGAGGAACTAGGATTTTTTTCTCGAAATATTTAAATTATTTATAATCAATTTTCTAGCCGAGAAAGGTAATTTATTTTAAAAATTATTGATGCTGAAATTTCTTTTATTTCAACGTTGTTTTCCCCATCATTAGCATTCAGGAATTTTTTATCTTCTCCAGTAAAATAACCTCACAAATAGTCTACAAGGTCAGTCTCAAAGTAGGAGCTGCTTGGGGAACAAACAATCAAGTAAAAAGGACTTGAATTATACCTTGACATAATTGATGCAGTTCGTCGTTGTAGGTCATAGGTAAGGGTGTAGATATTAGTGGTCCATGTCTCCTGTGCACTCTCGTTTGATGACCCTCTTCTTCCTACCACAACTCCACAATCACCAACAAAAACACAACATCTTTATTCTGTATTTGTTTTTCGACTAAAGAAAGGTCCGGATCTTCAGGACCTCTTTTATCTACCAGAATAAAGGGAGAAGTTGATAGTTTGAATTATGGTATTGAATTTTTGTAGAGATACTGTATAAGAGGAAATGTGTAGAAAAACAATTTTTTTTTTTTTTTGCAGATATTACGTCGATCCTTCGTCAGTAACCACTCATTGCGCTGTAAATTTCGCCAATGGGTCCAGAACTCCTTCGTCTTTATCGTCTACGTCTTCATCGTCCCATAATTCTCCGTCCAGTCATAATTTATCAGATTCCTCCACCAAATTACAAGTGAGTTGAAAGTTTAGTTGTATGTACAAAGTATTGTGTTGACACCAGAGTCTTACTGTAGTATAGGTGGGTAATGAAATTGGAAAATACCCGTTTTACTTGTTTTGCGCTCTTATCAGTTATTCACTATAAACCTAAGTACTCACTGTATAGTGTATTGTAAGTACTGATTTGTATTACAGAAGTCCAGGCGTTTGTGAATTGTACTGTTCAGATTTGTAAACAACGTATTAGTGCAATTTTTTGTTAAATACCGGGAAGTACGAAATAGTTTCTTCATTTGAGCAGAAATTCACGGACACCTTTCCCTCCCCCTCGCGTAGGAACAACCTACTCCCAACCAGTTACGTGTACTTGCAGGTGATACGAATTATTCAGTATCAGGTTCTATTCGATAATAATGTATTTTACCATGCCGCTGCACATGATCACCTCGTAACAATGTAGGTAATCGTACATTAGTCCGGTGTAGGTCTGTCAAAGGAAATCGGGTACTCGGTTCCAAATTTCAAATTGACTGAGAAATGAGTACTTTGGGAATTGGATAAGCCAGATAGCGCAGCTAAGGACAATCGGTTATCTGATTCCGAGAATCCAATTCCGAAAACCAAATTATGAGAACTCGATTCTGAAAAGCTACGGTCACCTTATGTACCTACTACTTGTGCCACCAAGGTTGTATTAATGCAACTGAGTGTGTCTCGCTACATTACAAATGATCAGCCTGGTGCGAACGAAAAATGAATTTGATTCGACTCCGAGTAGGCCGAAAAACATCGCGTGCAGTAGGTTCACTTTCGAGGAGTTCTTTAGGAATGGAAATTTATAATGTGGGCAGTGTTCCTTTATAATTTGTTTGTTTTTTAAGCATCCGATTTTCAAAATCAGTTTTGGACTCGATTCTGAGTCGTTTCGGTATCCGATTCCTCAACTATATTCAATTCGTTTGGAATTGTGTGTACGGTTCCTTTAACAAAAGCTGACTCAGTCCTATTTAGCAGTCTTATTTGGCGTTGTAGCCGAATTGAAAGAGGAGAAGAGATTACTAAATCATGCGGTGGATATGTGTGCGTATTCTGTCGCCTGTTTCGATGTGCCAGGCTGTCTAAGCGCGGGTCAAAAATTTCATCGTTGGGATACTTTGTGGCTGGTACATTTGTGTGAGGAGTGGCACGAAATTAAATTTAAATTATTAACACAATTGGCCATTATGCTCGCCACACTTTTACATTATTTCGACTTTGAGCTCGCTCGCGTGTATTCTGTGTGTGCATTCAGCGGTGTACGTGCTGCTTCGCTCTTTTTTTTTTTAGAATATTCTCTTTCCCCCTTCCCCTCCCCCTAAGAGTATGTCGTTACATAATGGGAAGAATAATGTGTCTTTCTCTAATTGTATCGGCATCGTAGGCTAATGTCCCGATCGACGTCCGCGTCTATTAAGTTTCGCTTCATCCCACCAAATGTGACAGAAACGCATTTTTAGGTCGATGGCTTCGAATTTTTGCGACTTCTATCGCTCATACGATGCCAATATCTCGTAGGATTTCAGTCGGTGACTTCGTCGAATTTAAATTCTTATCGTCGTGGCGAAATAATTTGCTGTTTGCGAGCACTCGAACTTTTTTCGAAGCATTATTTTATATTCTGAAGCTGGTGGACGTTTAGAATTGTTTCAGTATTTTGAGAAGCATCGATTTTGTTACCCGGAGTCCGGGAGGGATGGTTTTCACTTAGTGTCGTTTAGTCCGTCGAAATGGTCCCGTATGTAGTTCCAGGCTGCGCGGTTCATCTTTCACTCTCTCTTAAAACGACCTGATTTCATAACTGCGAAAGCATCGTTCGGCAGTCAGTGCACAGTTTCGAAAAGATTGTTTACGAACTTTCGTTTCGAGGTTTTCTCATTGATTGGGGAAACCAGAAAGCAATACGTATCGACCGATAATTTGCACGACCAGCGTGACGCGGAAGGCTTCCAATTGCGTTAGTCAAGCTTTAGCCTTGTTCACGTTGTTATACTTTAAAAATAGTTTAATTTTAAAAAATTGGACCAACTTATGTGACGAGGTACGATTAGTGACGAGCATTGGTCGTGATCTTGTACTTTTTGCGAAGCTGAAACCAAAACCAGTACCTTACTTGACAATAAAGAGACCAGCGCCGAGAGAGTGGATAGTAGACCTACAAGAATGACACCAAACCCAAAATTAGAAAAATATTATAAACAATCTGTAAAGTGTTTACCATGTTGCTATTCGAATAATTTGCCATGTTTAGTATTTAATTTTTTTCCTTTATCCTTATTTGTTCCTTTGCTGGTGTTTTTGGTATGTTGAGATTATTGTTGTGTACATTTTAGGGCACGAATGGATCAGTGATAGCTGTGGCGGATCCGCAATCTTGTCAGGGGGCATAATTTTTTTTCAATCAATACATAACAATACTGATATTTTGCTATATTATGAAGAGCTCTAAATAAGACTACAGGAATTCTCGACCCGCCATTTTTAACATATAGACGTGTATATTATGGAATTTTTCAACCTCATATCGTAATGTTGAAAAAAGGCTTCGAAATTAAGAGACGAGAAAACACCTACAGCCTTATTATAACTTCTTAAATGTTATATAATGCTGAAATTAAATTTTTATTTTGCCTTACGTGGTAGCTGCCCGATTACCCCCTCCGTTCAATCCGCCACTTAATGAGGGTAAAGATCTTGTTCGTAAGGCCGAGACTAATACGAAGGCTAGACTTTGCAGTACTTGGAGTTTACACCAAAACCAATAGTGAAGGCATTGATGCAGGACAAAACCAAAACTCAAAACAAGACTACCTTGTAGTTGGTTTTGATCTTTTGAGAATATGGTGATGTGCGTAGGAATGATCGGTATTCTAATGTCTTCAACAAGATATTAATTTTTTTTTCATTCTCGTAATGAAGAAGACTAGAAATTCTTAGGTGGCGGTATTGATGTCGATGTCGATGTAATTAAAGAATAATGCGTTTTTGGAGATTCTGTATATGGTAGGCCACGAAAGAAAGTTCATGACGAGAGTTGGTTAACTGGAATAAATTCAAAACTGGTCCGAATTTTCGGTCGTATTTAATCGTATTGTAAAATTTTATGTACTTATTCGCAGCCGTACGAAAAGTGTTGTCGATGTTGTCCTGGTCGCCTCGTTACTTTCGGTAATCCTCGTTTGAACCACATTCCTTTTTCTCCCCCGTCCATTCCCTCATCGAGCGTCGTCGTAAATCGTGAACGGAACACTCGCATACGTGCAACTGCACCATGTTTGTTTATAACACCTTGTAGTGTGTATTCACGGTTGTATTGTTACCGACGTAAACATCGCGTTCTCATTTTAATTTTTCCCTTGTCAACCCATTTTCATACGAAAAAACATGGTCTTCTTTCAGAATACCGTACGTACTCAAACTCAACCACAGTCATCGTCGAGGACGTCAAATTCAGTCACATTGAATGGCGGTAGTCAGCTGTTCGCGTCGAATTTCGGATCTCCGTCGACGTCGTCCTCCTCGCAGTCCTCGTCCGTCGTCGATCCGTTCGGCTCATCGCCGCTGGACTCGTCGTCCTCCAGCGGCTCGGCGGAAGCCTCTTTCGCCAACTTCGACAATAATCCAGCATTCGACGCGACGACCAAAAACGCAGGAGGTAAACGTCCGCCTGGAATCATTCTTTTTATGGTATTTTCGTATTTCTTGATCGTGTACTATGTCTCCCCTCGTCTTACGTCGTCGACCCACAATGGGATGAGATATTCTACCCACCTAGCTGGCCGAAATTGTTTACACCGATCAGTTTTTTACGAATCATTAGCCAATTTTAGGTCTTACCCAGAAATGACCTAATCATCAAAATTTTAACGTAAACCCTTAAACTACTTCTGCAAATCCACGGGGTAACTTGAAAAATATTACTTATAGGTACATTATCGTATTTCAAGTATCAATTACCAATCACTGTAACTGCAAAATCATTCAGTAGTCACGAAAACATTTTAAATTTCGTGTAGGAGAACTCACAAACAAGAAATTCAATGAATCTGATTTTTCAAGTTGGCCTACTGACTATTAGAGCCTTACTGACTATGATTATACGTAACATATTGAACATTTAACGCCCGAATAATATGTTGAAAACAATTTCTAGTTGGTGAAAATGAGGGATTTATTTAGAAATAAAAATGGATTGAAAAACTACGGGAAGTGAAATAAGAATATGAGAAAATGTTATTTATTCTTTGATTGACTATTAAGAATTGAAGGGGCGCATTTGGTTTTTTTTTTTTTTTAATTTTCTAAAACTGAATTGGACAACTTAAAAATTAATTTCAAGAAATCACGAACAAAATATGTGAAATTTTGCCATTATAATGACGTTTGACTGCGCTAATGAACTGTGAATAGTCGAACCGACAGTGACTCTACCTTCATTTTGTAAATGTAACCATTCAAACGTACAGAGTTAAGCATAACCTAAATCATCAGTGATTTAGGAACTGATCGAATCATTATTTCTATTTCTTCATTTTCTAAAAAATTTAAGTATTTTACGTCTCCATGACTTGGTAACTAAACAACAAAGTGAACGACTGACTAACTTTGTAAAGACGATAGTTAATGGACCAATGCTTTGATTAATTCTGAACGTATTTTCGTGTCCTTTGCTGCTAATTTTTTATCTCTGGTAACGTGGAGAGTGGGAATACGAAAAAGGAGACGTTGGCATAAAAAATGTATCATAGCGTTTATTATAATGTACCTATTTCTAGTTCATGTGTTCTATATTTCCCTATACCATTGTGAAAAAAACCATGTGCATCGTACTTTCAAGAAAGTATAAACTTGAAGAAATTTCTATGACAGAAAGGAAGGAAAAATGATGTACCAAAGTCGAGTTCTTTAGCTTATTTACTCGGTTGAAATGGGAAAATTAGTATACTGTTCTATTAATGCTGTTTTCTATCTTCCTAACCTTATTTTTATGTGGTTTCAGGTTTCTTATCTCTGAATGGGACTTTTGGTTAGCTAGATTAGGAGAATACACTGTCATGTGTTGTTTCTTAAGCGTATACTTGTGCGTGAATGGCAATATTTCGTAGATTAATTTGAGTCAAGCTAATATGTGGCTAGAATTTAATCGTCGTCTTTTTGAAAGGGTTATGTTTAGATTACGTCGTGGCACACGATCGCCATTTCGAAAATGAAATCGGTACTTTCGTTGCGTAACGTTCGCGTGCTACTTTCTTGACTGATGAACGCTTCATAAAATTTTTGTACCTATCTCGAAAAATAAAAACGAATGGGACATCTCCCATGACGCCAATTTCGTCGGGTCATTGAGTTAAAAAACCAATAATTTGAGGGTGGCCAGCCGTGCATTATTGAAAGGCTGGATCTTTTTTTTTTGAAACAATTTTCAGAAAATGTTAACGCTTATTTGTGCTTCGAAAGTGATTTGACCCTTGAACCATATTTGGAGATGTACGTTTTGGTTCAACCCTCTATTCATATCTTGGAAATTCGTGAGAAGTTTTGTACTGATATGAATGCGAATAATAATAAGACAATGTGAAAATTTCAGCATACTGTAGTATTCATTATTTCTTGAAAATTAATTTTTGGAGTTGTCTTGTTCCGGTTGAAGACTTTTAAAAAAAAGGCTGTGTACTCCCCAACCGTTCTTAATGATCTGCCTTAGAGTGAGTAACATTTTCTCATATTCTCATTCCCCTTCTGCTGGTTTTTCAATCACCTCTCGTTCTGAGCCTGCCCTATTATTTCAGTTTTCTATTGATTTTTAGAAATTATTTTCACCAACTGAACGGAGTTTTCAACATTATTTGGACTCGGATGTTTTATATAATTACATTCGTAGTCGAGGTCAACTTGAAATTGTAAATTCTTGGAATTTCTTTTATAGAAACTGTACTATTCGGGATTCATAATTTTTAGTAGTTTCTCATTGATTTTACAGTCACAGCGAATAGTTTTAAATATGTTTGAGCAACATTTTTGAAACCTCCTGGTGGATCTTCATGAACGGTTTGTGGGCTAATCGCGACCCAGTTATTTTTCCAGCGGTAGACTGAAGCCATTTTTTCCTATCACTTGGACAAATTCAGGGTCTCAATTTGAAATATTTTAACAGTTATTGATCACATTTCATTTCCTTTTTGATTCATGAACTACTGCTGATTCTTGTTTTGGAAGGTTGCATGTCTGAATAATTTTTATGACTCAATTTTTCGAAATCATTCTGTACAGTGTGTCAGTTTCTGTCGACTTCATATAAGTTTCCTTCTATTTTATATCGATTTCTATTGAAATATTCCGCCTAAACTTTTTATTTAGTTTATATTTTTTACTTCGTCATCCCGTCAAACTCGGCGAATGAAACAATAAACAACACCAGTGTCTGAGTATGTAACCGTTGCTCATGAAATTTTCAGTTCGAGATAATAAAATTTTGTAGTAACTGCTAAGCGTTTACTGCAAAATATTTTGTTACTGTTGCTAATTATTTTCCCATAAAAAAACAACTTTCCAATCACTGGAAAGCACAGGCAGTCTTAAAACGATGAGTCTTAGCCTTAAAGTTTTCATTCTCTCTCTCGCAGTGTGTATTTCTAATGTTCTTCTGGTCGTTATTCATTTGAATTTTATTTTTTCTATTTTTTCTTCCATTTGTTAAATTAAAAAGTAGGGATGGATGGCGGCAACGATTTTTGTAACGGGTTTAACCCTGGTGGCAGCGTATTTACCGGCTTCAGTTTTACATTGGGTTTACCCAATGGTTCGGCTCACAAACCGACGTTGAAAACTTTACCATTGGCTTTCAGCAGATGGAGTAAGTCATCGTAGCCATGAGTTCGTAAACGTTAGTTATTGTTAGTCAATCGTAATTCATGTTCTAATTTTTGCTCACTCTTCATTCATGCGTGTTTAGTAGTTACCATTTTAATACATAATCGTGTTCCAATTTTTGTTACTTTGTCTAATGCTTCGTCGATACCACCACTTTGGCATTCGTACTATTGTTGGTAAATCGCTAGTAAAAATAAACGAGGTTTGAAACCTCTGCTTATCCAGTATTTGTTTTCCCACGAGTAAAAATAATCATATAGGAAAATCATAGAATATGAAGTATATGGCTCTATAACGTTCATCTGGTCGGCGTGCATGAATATATACTGTATCTCATGTGCTTACGTTCTCGAATTTTGTAAACTATACATTCGTAAATGTGACAATGCAAGCTCACCCACAGTTTATCATCAGACAATTACGATATTTTTGTAATTTATCGTAAAACAAACCAATTTTGTTTACCTTCATAATTGGACGTTAGAAAACAATGGCATATTATTCTCAACTGCGTCAGACTGTTGACTATGGCGTTTTTCTGATGAAAATATTATATACACTCTTCACTCACATTTTGCAACAACTTCGTATTTATAATTAAATCATCCATTAGCGTTGGTCACTGTCGTTTATGTACTTTCTGACCCGTTTAATATTAATATTTCAAGCATAATTATGAATATTTTACTTTGAAAAAAAAATTCAGAAGTTTTGAAAATTTATGATTTCGTATGTTTTGACGTCCACCTCACTAAGTTTGTGACTGAGGGAGGAGGGGCACTTCCACGCGCTACCAAAATCAGATTTCTTAAGAATCGTATCATTTTCAGTAAGCATTAGAGAGAAAGTTGTATGAAAATTGTTTAGTCGATCAAATAAGTTTTGTTTTATACATTAATTGATTTTTCAAGTCGGTAGTTTTCTTGTTATGATCCGGTGAAATTACATTAATGCTTCATTATCATCCGAAAGTGTACCTACTTGTTATCGATTATATGTTAATTAATTATGATTTGTAGTACTCATTTCCACATAATTTATAATCTATATTGATATTATTTTTATTTACTCTGTTCTAATAAAATGAGCAGTTTGGGGATTAATAGCGAAGAAAAGTTCTGAGGCCCCTAGAACTTATGGTTCGTCATACTGTTGTCTGATTGTATAGACTTTCCCTGCTTTGGCATCCTCGTAGATCAAGAAATAGTTCAACGAAAAAATTTATTTGTTATTAGACCTTTCCGCCGCCTCAAAATGATGAGTATTGAACGTAACTAGATTAATAAAAAAAACTAGCGCAGCAAGCCTCGCTAGAAAAATTAGGTTTTCGAGAAAAATAATTATGGATTTTGATGGTCACATAAATTGTTTGTTAGTAAGTTATGATTGTATGAAATTTGTTAGCTACTGAAAAAATAGACAATGTAATATTTAAAAGCATTATTTCTTGAAATGAAAAATCAATTATGATGATCAAGTATATGGTAAATAATCATATAATTTCAAATAAAACCAAAGAAATATAATAAAGTTATGAAAAAAAAAAAAGAAAACATGAACATCTGCTTAATTTTTGTAAAAAGTTCATGCAAATTAGAAAAAAAGAGGAAAAAAAGCGTTACCGGAAGTATCGTCCGGTCGATCCGCACCAAGGTTGGTACCATGCTACAGTAAATTATAATAAATATTTATTTCAAATTTCGTACAAATGGTCCCAAAATTCCGCATTTTATGACCAATATAAAAACAAAAATAGCGATACCGGAAGCACCGTCCGGCCAATCCGCACCAAATTCAATAAGTCTGGTCCTTGGCTTAATAAAAATGTTCGTACCAAATTTCGTGATTATCCGACTAAAATTGCGACCTATACCGTGGAAACAAGAAATTGATATATATATGTGAATTTGAGTTGTTATTGTTACCAAAATTCTTCTGAGGTCATGAAACGAAAAACGTACCCACTTCCAACCATGGGGGCTAATATCGCACCAAGCGTAATAAATAGACTTTTTAAAGAAAACCGCGAAAACGCTTAGAAAACTGAAATTTTAAAATTTCAGATCTGCCTTTGGTCAGGCGCTTGAGGCCAAAAAATAGTTAATTAAAAAATTTCAGGCCTCTAGAACTACTAGGAGGGAATGATTTGTAATTTTTTAAACTATTGTCGTTGTTACAGAGTGTTGTGCTAAACTACAAATATCTCTTTGCGCTTCAACCCCGAGTCGACAACATGGAGGGTTTGCAAAACTTTGAAAAATCCCCTTCCTCCGAAATTGCTGGATAAATTTAAAAAATTTTAACGCAGATTTGTAGCCTGCGAAAGCTTCTAACACTCCCAAGTTTCATCATCATAGGTCAAAAAGCGGAAAATTGAGTAAAAAATGAAAATTTATAGGTATATATCCATACTTATATTATGTTAGGGGCAAAGTTAAAGTGCATGAAAATAATATCCATGAATCATAAATTAGGTGGAAATGAGTATAACTCATAATTAATTGATGAATAATCGATAACGAAAATAATCTGGGGTGATAATAGAGCATTAATGCAAATTCAAGAAACACCGTCATCTTCACATGACACTTAATTTGAAAACTATTAACTGGAGAAAAAATTATTTGAGGCAAAAGTTATAGAGTATCTGATTTTCTACAATTTTCATAATATCTATTTCAATCTAACAGGTATTGAAAATGAGATATTTTCTGAAAACTCATTTTGGGTTGAATTTTCTTATATGGTGAGAAAGGAGGTAGCTTCCTTGATTCGCAAACTCGGTGCGTTATTTAGAACACGAAATGTACCGAATTATCAGTTTTTGTGTTATAATTAATTTATCAACGTTGAGAATTTGAATCACTGCACGAAATACTTGCATGTTTCGTACTTTTTTTAGTTAATATATTTTTGTTTGTTTTTAATTTGATAATATCAATATAGTGTGGTAGAATTTATTTAAAAAAAAAAAAAAAAAAAAAAAAAAAAAAAAAAAAAAAAAGTTAGTAAATGGTACTTTTTTTTTTGTAGGTATTGCGACAGATAACGTTTCTAATTTAAGCAAGAACAAAAACGAATCAAATGTTCCTCCAGAAGATAAGTACGCGGCGTTAAAAGACTTGGATTTCCAAATGAAAAGTCAGATGATGGAAAAACAGCAGGAAGAATTGAAACAGAAAGTAACAACCACGAATGGAGATTGGGGTATGTGCCATCGAAGAAAATGTGAACTGCTCACATATCCTCTGTAGTAGCGGTTGCCACCTGCCAGGTTTCCTACTCCTGAATTGTTTTTCTGTTTCTCGAGTTCTATGTGACTAATCTGCCCTGCACTTTGCTGCTTATACCTCAGACCTCAAACTTTGTTGTACGATCTTCAGGTCGAAGTTCATGATTCTAAGGAATATTTCAATTTTGTAAATCAATTTTATTTCGCTGTTAATGCCCTTCATTTGAAAATTTTCCTCTCATTCTCAACCACGGCTCGGACCGCTGGTTCAAAGATAAATTCAAAGTTTATATTATGAATTTTATTTTCCTTGAAAACGAAGATATACCGTATGTAAAAAATACTTAATTCTTCAGCAAGATTAATTACACTTTCAATATTTTTCATCGAAATGAATATGATGAAAATATATGGATAAAACTGAAAAACTGAACCCTTAGAATATTATCTGCTGTAATGAGAGATGTTTTTTGTTGTTGTTTAGCCTCGATGAATCTCCAATTAGTGTATTTTAATTTTTTAAATGAAGTACACTTTACTTGACTTATTAATACTGTATTTGAATTCAAAAAGCACCGAGATATGTTTAGGCTCGAAACCTTCTCAATTTTTTTTTTTTTTTTCTCTCAACTGTACTCTACCAACCCAACCCATACATATTTCTAAGTAGTTATTGAAAGGTTTATGTACTCTGAAGAACTCTTAGTTTGAGTTTTAACTTATTGACTCTGCCTTTCGGTTCGAATGTTGAAATTACAATAAACAATGAACAATGATCTAGTTTCCTTTCTTTCTCGTCCTTTCTATAAATTAAAGTTTTTATTGAATATACAAGTCATTTCACTTCTTGTCTTACCCCTAAAATTTCTGTACCATATTACTTCCACATTTTGCCACCACGGATTGGTATTCGCAGAATTTCCCTTTAATTTCTTTGTAATCAATGTTATCAATGACTATTGACAAAGAACAGTTGCTTTTAGAAAAGTTGAAATTTTGCAGAAATATTGTCATGTGTTAGGTCAAGATTCTTTGATTATGACGATATCGCCGAAATTGTGTCAGATTAAATGATTCAAATTATATGAACGCAATCAGTTCTCTAAAACCAAACATCACATTGAGCTGAAATTTCGAAGAATTATTTTGGTTCGTTAGCTTGAGAATCTGTAAAAATTTGGATGAAATTGTACGTTCGAATTGGGAGGTATCGCTGAAATTCTTTTTGGATTCTGTGATTCAAATCTAGTTGAAGAATTTCAGCGATGTCTCTCAAACCCAAAGTACGATTTTATCCAAATTTTCAGATTCTTTAGCTAACGCATCAAAATGATTCTTCGAAACTTCAGCTCAATCCTACGTTTGGTTCTTGAGAATTGATGAGTTCATATAATTTAAATAATTTAATTTGACATAATTTCGAAGTTATCTTCATAACGAAACGTACGATTTTGATTGAATTTTCACAGAATATCGAGCTAACATGTAGCAATGTTCCTGCAAAGTTTTAGTTTTCTAAAAGCAACGGTTCTCTCGCGGTTGTTTTCGTAACTTCAATCGCAATGTAATTAATATAGAATTAAAGGGAACTCTCCATCCAATGTGCATTGCGATGGTGATTTAAGGAACTAAATTTGATGAACCTACTTTTTCAGGGTGTGAAATGACTCGTATATTCGATAAGGACCTCGCTTTGAATCCTAACCATATGGGTACACCTTCCCGGCTGTCATAGTTTATTAATTTGTAGTGTAAACTATAGAAAATAATGTAAAATATATTTTCTCTATATTTTTCTTGCTGTTGTTCCAGTCTAATTCATTATTTTTTCGTGTTCAGGTTTCAATTCGAATAAATTCAATTGGAATTCGCTGTTCTCGAATAATCCGGGTTTTGCGTCGGAACCTACTACACCTTTTAATCCATTTGCGGGTGGTGAGTTTCACTGCTGAACTTAGATATTTTGGAAATTTTCGCATTTTGGCCTGAGGATCGATAAAAAGCGGTAGACAAAAAACAAAAGGGGATGAAAATAGCTGTTGGGGAAAGTTCACAAATAGAAGATAGCGGATCCAATGAGTGTAAGCCCAAAATAAAGTTTTGTGGACTAGTTATGTTGAATTGGAAAAGGATAAAATTGGAAGAAAGTTTTAATCCTTGTTTGCAAATGAAATATAAAGTCTTATTTGAGATTTTAAACGACCTGTAGTATGTGAAAAGGAGAAGAAAAAAAGGAAGTCAAAGATTTTTATTTTATTCGTTTATTAATTTTTTTAGTTGAAAATTAATACAGGAGAAGAAAATTTTTAAAGTTTTCACATCCTTAATATATTTTCATGTTTGTTTTTATAACCTTTTAATTATTTGTCATTCAAAGATTATTTGTTTTTTCTTCACGTTTCTTCTTTTTTTTTTTTTTTTCTAATTAATTTAAAAAATGAATACGAAAAATTATATTCACTTGAAATATTTTAAACGTAGTCTTCCGGCGAGAAAAAATTGCTTTCATAAATTTCAGCTGGAAAATATTTTGTAATGCATCTCGAATCTGCTCATAACAATAAATTTATTTCTCGACCATGTTGGAGAAAATACATGTTTCCTGAATTTTTTTTTACTTGAATTATTTGTTCGACTGATTCCTTATTTGATGCTGCGTTTCAATCATGCTAGAATGAAACAATCTTGTTTTCATCATTTTTGGATATTTAGTTTTTTTTCTTCTTTTTTTATAATAATAGTTTTATTTTATTTTTACTTTTATCGAAGACTTATTCTACAACTGTCCAAGCAAATTAGCTTAAAAAAGGCCTTTGAAAGGAAATAGTTGGAAGAAATCTGAATTTTAGTATATACGTGAGCTTCTCCATTCTTCACAACTACCTAAAAGTGATTTCGGCTTCCCCTCAAGGAGTTTAAAATGGTGCAAAGCCGTTTTTCACATTTATATCGCTTAATTTTTATTTAAGCGAAAAATTGTGCAAGCAAAATTGAAAAAAGACTGAAGAATCTTTTTTAGTCAGGGGCATAGTTTTTGCATGAATCACTATTGAAAATACCTATTTTTCTGTTAATGCTTATTTAACACAGTAAACACGTGCTGTATTATGCATTTATACTAAATACGATGTATGAGTTCAATTCGCCAATAATTTTATTCACAGTGTATAGACCGACGTGTGAAGTGAAATATTCTTTCCCTTACCGCGTTTCAGCATTACATCCCCAACTGATTTTTCATTAGATTTTGTATATGAAACAGACTGTGTATTCGTAGTCTGTATCACTTGAGAAGGGGGTCCTGAAATAGTCACCTTCTTTGGTACAGGTCAGCGGGAAAGCGTAAATTCTTAGAATTTATGGTTTGTGAGTTGTCGTATTCTGATATTCGGAATTCAGAATTTTTTAGTGGTTGTTAGGTAATTTTGCGGTCACTGGGAATTGCAAAGATATGTTATATAAAAAAAAAAATTTCAATCCCATTTTGTGAATCTCCGGAAGTGGTTTAAAGGTTGAGTGACTTCTAAAAATAATCAGATTCTCTATTTTTTAACCGTCGCATTATTCATGTAAAAAGGCTTTCCCCAAATTATGCAAATTCATTACCGCAATGTTATTTATTACTATAAAATATTTTCAGATCCTTGGAATGGCAGTGTAAATTGGCCTAATCCGAAGACGCAGTTTCAACCGACCGCACCCAATGGATGGAATACTGAGACAAATCCATTTGATGTGAGTTCATTTATTTCAACTTGTTTTGGTCTTCTGTCGTTTACTCGTTTCACTACAGTGCTTTTCTTATCATTGATTCGAGTAAAAAAGATCTTTTTTCTTTTATTTTTTACCAAATGTTTTTGATTTATGTTCTGTAGTATCAACATAATGTTCGGGCGCATTCGAATGGTCAACATGAGTCTAGTAATCCGTTTTTGTAATCCAGAATACAACAGAGAGGTGGAAGATTCGGTTTAAGAATAAATTTTTACGCAGATCTGAGATTCTATTTTGACAGTTAACATCGAATTTTTTACCATTTTTCCATCCTCCTAAGCTGCCTCTCTCTTAATTGTGTTTTCTCCATTGTTGTTACTTTTATCCCCTGCGATAGACTTAATTCTCGCGATTTTGTTTTAAATACGTCTCTATTTTACTTATTATCAAGCTTTCCATTTTTTGTTTTTATCTTCCCGTAGGAAAACATAGTTTAAAAAAGTGAGAAAAAGGAGTCTATTCACGAGCGATGAATAATCGGATTTTATTGGTATCATTTTGCTCGAGAAGAAACCTCTAACTACAAGTTGTGATGGTCGAATAAATATGTTTTGGTTCTTGATTATCTGAAAAGAATAGTACGTTATAAATGGTAAACTTTTTGTCAGATCATCATTGAGGTGCGATTAGAAAATCGTCGACGTTACCGAAAGTAGCGACTCTCATATTGGCATGTACGATCCTACAATGGGTTTTCCAGTGTTGCTGAAGTTGTCTGCGGTTTACGTATTGTTCTTCCCGGAACGTCTCCATTGTTTTGATTTCATCGAGAGTATACTCGATTTTTTGAAGGCTTTTTTCTTGTTCGAAACGATACCGAGCCGACCCTCGTACTTTTCAGCGCATATTATCTGTTGTGTACCTTTTGGGAAGTAATCCGTGTGTGTTGTTGCGGCGTTGATCGTTGAATCGTGTGATTTCGAATCCTTAAAGGATTAAAGTTTTTATCGTTTTTCATTCACTTTGGATCCTCGAGGGATCAGAAAATTTTACTGTCTTAAATCAACTCTTTCAATTCCTACGAAATACGAAATACCTACTTGTTTTTTTTTGGTTGGAATCTTGTGTAAAATATTTAAGTAGGTTCTGACTGAATTTTAGGGATTCGATTTTTGGTAATTGGTGAAAAAACTATTTTCGCGGGATTACGATTCTCCTTTAATCCTAAACATTTGAGGTGTTAGTTTTTTAGTCATTGCATTTCCCAACCCAAAACAAGAAAATATAGCTGACTACAGCCGAAGAAAAACTAATTTACTGCCTCCCCTCCGCAATCAGTATGTATTCTATCCCATACATGTTAGAGCATGCAATAATTTCCCCTATCTTCCAATTCTCGAGCCCAACCACGAATTGTGTAATTGTTTCATGCGTTCGTTTAAAAAAAAAAAAAGAAAGGATTTAAATTTCATTTCCGTTTTGTCTGCTCTAAATGCGAATATTGGTGTGTGAATTTTTATAAAGTAAAAAATTTTCAGATGAATTGACGAAATTCTTGATTAAAAACCACATCCATAATTATTCTCTGAAACCTAATTCTACGATATTTCCCCGTATTTTGGAAATTTTTCTGCTGAATTGTGTGTTCAGCTTTCATTTCTATCACAAAATAATATTTAAGCCATCGCAATTACCCAATTACCCAACCTTTGAGCCCACCAGTTCTTTTCTCTGAAGTTAACGTTTTTATTTTTTCAAAACAAAATCATGATTTCTGAATGAAAACTTCGTCTGCTTGTGTCTTTAAATTTTTCAATGAGAGGGCTAATAAATTGTTTATTATGTAAAATGTAATAACGTAGCCAAATTGTAGTTAGAATATACCTCCAAGACATAAAAATGGGAGGTGAAAATAAATTCACAATAAAGCAAGTTAATGAGATTCGGGTCTTTGGAACTGAATTGGCTTTAAATGTCATTTTTTTCTGAGGAATGTGATATTATTGAAACTGAAACGATAGTAAGCTTATTGATTGACCATGAAATCGAGTATATTTTATTTCACCGGAAAGTAGAACGTATTAACTATCCGATTCATCAAACAGCAGAGTAGGTGTTACGTAGCGCTTGAAGGAGTTTATATTGAGATTTTTTTTTTTTTAATCCATTCTTACTAAAAACTCTGGCAAAATATGTCTAATTTGTTTTGTTTGTCGTTTTCATTTTATAATGACGTGAATGTTCACTATTTGTTTTTGTTTTTTTTTTTGTCTGTTTTATCCGAGAGAACCTGAACCAAAACTACGCGTAAAAATGTTTTAATTGTTATTTTTTTCCTTCGTTTATTAAAATCTACGTAAATTAATTAATTAATTAATTTGCCAAAATTTTACGCGAAAGCTTACCATAATTATCTCTTAATATGTTAAATGAACGCCTTGCGTACTCTGAAACTGTGCAAAGTACTGGTTTCCTTTCATCGTATCCCTCCTTATTATTTTTAAGTTTAATAAAGCCAAGTACGGAAAAAACAAGAATTGCTGTGCAATGTAATGTATTTAACATCATCGTGATATTTATTTCGAGTTAAGAATCTCTTTTCAGTGTATGGAATATACTTCTTTTTTTTTTCTCAACCCAAACAAAATTTTTGTATTAGTTTCTGTCTCCTTTCATCGTGAAAAAATCTTTCATTTTATTTTATTTTATTTTATTTATTTTTGTTTCGGTAATACCTAATCATTTTCTACACCTTACCTTCATTATTTTTTATTCCCCCCCTCGGAATGTGCGTGTGTGTAATTGTTCTATACGTGTCTCTTTTTTTTCTTTCTTTTATATTTTTTCTTTTTTATTTCTGTGATATTCGGTACATTATGGCGAAAACTAACCATGTGTAATGTGAAATTTTTATCAATAAAATATTGCACTGTTTTAATTTTGGTATTATTTATCTTTTATACAGTCTTGCTCAACACGGAGTGGGGTAAGGGATGGTCGAGATCGTATTGCCAGTGGTCTACCACTATAATTCTTCAATCACCTACTGGAGCAGCAATAGAACCTTGCCGGGTACCATTTCCTCGCAAATGATCAAAATGTGTCTTATCTCAAGTATCGACCAGTTCCACTCATTCTAATACTATAGTTCTGCTCTAGTTTTAGCGCGGTTTACGTACGGAAAAAAACGCCGAAGAACTTTTAGCTGGTTAACAAAAAGAAAGAAAAAAAAGCCAACTATTTAACGATAGATAGTGTAGGTTTTTTGAAGAAGCTATTCGATTGTCCACAGTAGAAAAAAACCATTCATTTTTCTCGAGAAGTACCGATTTTCTTCACGCAAATCTGTAAGTTTTGATAAAAGGCTCCCTTAAAAATGTGATTGTATTTGTATCACATACACTGCGTATATCTTATCATTTCTTTCCTCTCAAAAAAGTTTTTGTGCACTGTTTTACTCGAGAGAACCATTTTTGCATTTGGTCTCGTCTTAGATCCAAAAAAGCACCTTTTTTGAGTAGTCCATTGGAAGGGGGCATGGTAGGTCTTTGGGGCGCCAGGATCTGGAGTGACAAAGCTTTTTTTTTTTTGATTATGAGGGCAATTTATCATTTGATATAATTTTACTCTTTCTTGTTAATTTTCTTGAGGGGCTCCTCGAGCCCTCTGAAGCTTCACCACTGTTCTCGGAGTATGTATAGAAGTAAGCAACGGGTTCATAAAAAATGAGCATAGTTGCAGTGTTGAAATGAGCGCGACTGTATCGTTTCTGAGATTTGGTTGACGTGGAACTTGGCCTATTCAACGGGTGCTTTGCGCGCAACTCTTGGGCTCCCGAGAACCTAACATTGAGTCGGAAATGTAGCGGTGGCTCGTCTCAAACTTTCAACTTTCAATTGCGAACCCGAAAACCAAACCACTAAAGCCACGTACACCTCTAGTCCGTCAATTGAAGTCTTTCTTATTCCAACTTGGTAAATTCCGTTATGCTCTGTTCACGATAAGAATTGCGTGACGTCATAAACCATAGCTACACTAACTTGCTTGAAATACCATATTTATTTAATCTACAGCATATATACGGTATCTTACAGCAGCAGCAGGCTTCAGCAAATTCAAGACATTCGATGAGTCACCATGGAGATTTCGAGCTGAGAAATGAATGGTACTGATTCGAAACCGAATTGTGATTACATAAAGAATATCATTAAAAATGGGGATCTGTGTAGCGTAGTGGGTGCTTGAGTTTGGGACAGACTGCCGTCATTTTCCTGACCTAAAATGGTGGTGTATTTGGTTCAATTCAATTGGTGCTTCAGTTCCTATTCGTTTGAAAAATTCATACTGGTAGACTATGATAACCATCGAATCCCTACAACCACTTCAAATATAACTTCGAAACACAGGATAAAAATATGGCTACGTAATAAAGGCCCAATTAGACAGCAACTGTATAAAATTACTAAGTTCTATACAGTGGTCAAATTTTTTACTCCTATATTTTTTAGGCAGATTCTCTTGGTTACTACCTACTAAATAAGACAAGGACCAAACTTATTTATTTTAGTGTACGGATCGGCCGAACGGTGCTTCCGGTATGTCCGGTTTTGTTCTCATTATGAAGGTTTATAATGGCTCAAAAGTTGGTAAAAACTTGAGCACTAAAACAAGGACCAGACCACCGGACATACTGATTTGGGTACGGATCGATCCGACGGTACTTTCATTTTTGTTTTTGTTTATTAGGTGAAATCAATTATTCAGTGCTCTTCTTTTGTTGGCTGAGAAAGTACTTTTCTAAAATCAGCTTTTTCCTGCGCAACTTTCTGAGCGTTTTTATGCATGTTTACGAAGAAAAACTACGTATTAAAATCGATCTGGTATTGAGACCCCAAGTTGGGGGTTGGTTTATTTTTCATGAACTTTTGGCACTATTGGCTGAAATTCATATAAATATTTATACGTGTGGAATACCCTGTTATGAGAGATATTCTCACCAGAAGGAAATTCAACAGAATTTAAGTGTGTTCAACCACTTCGTGCATAAGTACGGGTAAGCCAAAACCAAGGCAAACATTGGCAGTTTTAGAGCCGGTTTGGGTGGTTTATATACGGCTTATTTGCACGCACACAAACACACGTACGTAAGATAATACGTACGTTGGTGAGAATGGCCAGGTTGCATCATCCCCTATCGACATAAGAGATGGCTGGCCGGTTTGTGTATGAATCGTGACATCATCTTATTGTGTCACGATTCGGTACTCGTACATTACCTGCAAGTACTTACAGGTAATTACGATCGAACGTATTTTGTGTATTTAACATCACAAGGACGATTGTTTGCCTGCCCTTTGGGGTGGCAACTGTCCCTATACCTCATACGGGAGAGTCCCCACAGCTACTCCCCCCAGTTTTTGCGCTGCAAAAATGATCAAAATGCGCAAGGCCTGGGCTGACGTGCGGGTTTAACGCCATTTTTGATCGGCCTCCCACTTTGCCAGGGGGCTACCTACTGCAGCCCTGACACACTCATAAGATTCCTTACGAGCCTGTGCTCGGGCCAAGTAGTTTGCCTGGCTGTCCTCTCCCCTACGCCTTGGTGGTTGGTTTTTGGTGAAGGCGTAGGGATGATGATGGGAGTGAGGGGGCAGCAGACATTTAAACTGAGGCTGCCTGAGCATCGGGGAGTTCGAATTCCCCGCTACCAAGGCGCTTCGCCTTTTTGTTGGCTGCCCTCTCCTCCGTAAACAGGAACCTCATCGGTTCCCTGGTCTCCGTTGGCTTCAGCTCTGGCATCGGGGGTTCCATCGTCGGAGTCGGTTCCGATGGAGTCCGGGGAGGAGAGATGATGGGTGGAAGCGGAGTTGTCATTTCCGCAAGAACACTCTCCATGGCTGGTGCCATGTCCATCAGGAGTTCCTCCTCAATTCGATCAAGTTCCGACTTCTGTTCCAGAATTTGCCCAGTGTTCTTGGCGACTTCTGGAACTTTTGGGTTCTTGGTCTTGTTGAGGAAGATTCGGGTTGGTAGCAACATTGGAATAGGTGTAAAGGAAAACGGAGAGCCAAAAATATCGTTCAGAAAACACATCTGAGAGCTAAGACAGTTCTGAAGTGGGTGAATTTACTGCTATTTTCGATTTAACATTACAGTTCTGTTTCATTATTTTCACATCTTCTTATCAACATGTAAAGGGGATAGCACTTAAAATTCTCGGCAGTATGCAAGTTTTCCGGTTAAGTTCTGATCAGTTTAAGCAAAGTTATGACTGAAATAAACTCATAGAATATTTTATTCGAATTTCATTACAAAGGAATCTCCGTTTGTGACGTCACAACATTGAGAATATCTTTGTATTTAACGGTAAACGCACGTTGCGATGTTTATTTCCATATCGCACGGGGATTTATTTATTCCTATTGTTTTTTTTTTGTTGGCATTCCTCGTTTGCTTATCTTCGGAGTTTCTTTTGTCTCACGGAGTTCCGATTTTTGTCGCATATTTTTAGCGGGTTTCAACTTACATAGCGGATATTACTTTTTCGGGAGTAAATTTTATTTTCTTTGCATTAATCTCTCAGACATGCGAGAAGGGTGGGAATTTTTGCGTTTTTTACTGCCTAGGGGCCTGCCTCTTTTTTGTGGGCATATGGGGGCCTCCGGATCGAATGTTTTGGTAATAACATCGTCCGAAAACTTCACAGACTTTTTTATTTTTGGTGTTTTCTCTAATTGTGAATTTTTATTTTCACATTTTTCCACGGATTCTTCTTTGTTTATTGGTGAATCCGTTTGGATATTTTCTATGTTTTCTCTTGGTATCCTTTCTATTCTTTTGTCGTCGCTTACCATGTATGCAGGCTTCAATCTGTCGATTGAAATTGTTCGAGGTTTGCCTGCAATGAGTATCACAAAGTTTTCTTATCTCATGATACAACTTTGTAAGGACCGGCATATGATTTCTCCAGTGCAGATCTCATTTTTTTGTCTCTAACAAATACATATGAGGTATTGGCCAAGTGTTTCGAGACGTAAATCTTGGGCTGGCCATGGCGAGCTGCCTGTTCAAGAAAATTGTTGGCATCATTTCTTATATTCTGTACCATAATTTTAGAGCTAACTTCCTTCGATTTTGTGAAGAAGTCCCCTGGAAGGCGTAGCTTTTTGCCAAACGCTAATTGCGCTGCAGAGTGACCTGTATCGGTTTGTAGGGCAGATTGAAGGCCTAAGAGGATGGTAGGGAGTACATCTACCCATCTCTTTGTATCATGAGACATGATAGAGGCTTTGAGAGCTCTATGCCATCTCTCGATTTTGCCATTGGCTTGAGGATGGTAAGCTGTAGTATGACTGTGTTGAACACCAAGCTTATTAGACAGCTCTTTAAAGAGCGAGCTCTCGAATTGGCGACCTTGGTCTGTAATTATGACTTCTGGTATGCCATACCTCGCAATCCAGGTATCATATAACCTTGCAGCTACTGTAGGAGCTGACATCTCATGTAGAGGGATTGCTTCTGGCCATCGTGTTGCCCTGTCTATTATCGTTAACAGGTATCTGTGTCCTTGAGATGGTGGCAATGGGCCTACCAAGTCCATGTGTACAGTTTTAAACCACTTTGTTTGTTTGAAGGATTTGAGGGGCGAGCGAGTGTGTCTTCCTACTTTTGATTCTTGACAGTTCAGGCAACTGCGAGCCCATTTGTTGCAGTCAGACTTCATTCGTGGCCATACAAACCTTGCCAAAATTAATTTAGCACTACATTTTGGCCCAGCATGTGACAGATTATGTACACTGTTGAAAGCCAACCTGCGATATTTTACCGGTAGAAATGGCCTATTCTTACCTGTACTGACATCACATGTTAATAAAACATCAGTACCGGGAAATTTTCGCTGTCTCAATTTGAGAGTAGTATCATCGTTCGATAACAACTCTTGCAGTTCTGCATCCTTAAGCTGTGCTTTAGCTATTTCAGCATAAGGTAATTGGACTGGAGCCGAGATAGCTTCGATTCTATTCAAGGCATCAGCTGGAGTGTTAAGTTCTCCACTTATATACTGAATGTTGGTAGTTAATTGACCAATGTAGTCTAATTGTCGTGCTCTTCTCGGCAATGCCGGTTCTGCTTTTTGTGTGAAGGCATATGTTAGGGGTTTATGGTCAGTATACACAGAAAAACGTCTACCCTCTAATTGGTGCCTGAAATGCTTCAACGCAGCAAAAATTCCAAGCAATTCCCTATCGTATGTGCTATAGTTCTTTTCTGTTTTTGAGAGCTTCCTCGAGAAGAAAGCTAGCGGTAACTTCTTGTTGTCTTTATCAAGTTGGTACAGAGTTGCACCAATAGCAAAATCAGATGCATCGGTACTCACGCATAACGGCAGACTTTCGTCTGGATGACCCAATAGAGTTGCATTTGCCAGTGTATCTTTGATTTTCTTAAAGGCCTGTTTGGCTTCTTCATTCCATTCGAGTGGAGTTTTGTCTTTCTTTTTACTTGTCTTAATTAGTGCAAACAGCTTACTATGTTTGGCTGCTGCATTCTTCATGCAATATCTATAGAAGTTCACCATCCCCAAGAAACGCCTAAGTTCAGCGACATTTGAAGGCTTCAGGAAGTTCAATATTGGCTCTACTTTGGACTTCAATGGGGAAATGCCTTTGGTCGAGACTTTGTATCCGAGGAAGTCAATTTTGGTCTGTGCATATAAGCTTTTGCCTATGTTGATAGTAAGCCCAGCAGCGTGTATATGCTGTATGATGGCTCTTACATTCTCCTCGTGCTGTTGCTCGCCCCCTTCAGAGCAAATGCAAATATCATCCAAGTATGCATATGCAAATCGCAATCCCCTAAACAGTCCATTGATAAATCTTTGGAAAGTTTGTGCTGAGTTGCAAAGTCCAAACGGCATTCGAAGGTATTCAAATATTCCAAAGGGGGTTATAACCGCTGTCTTTGGTACTTCCTGGTCAGCCATAGGAATTTGGTGGAATGCCTATTTGATGTCTATTTTGGTGAACATCGTTTTACCCTTCATATTTGCGTTAAAGTCCATTATATTGGGGACTGGGTAGCGATCAGGAACTGTTTTGGCATTTAAGATCCTGTAGTCTCCAACAATTTGCCACTCTCCACTTGCTTTTTTGGTCATGTGGATAGGGGAGCTCCATGAGCTTTTCGAGGGGCGACATACGCCCTCCTTGACAATGCGATGGAAGTACTCTTGTGCCGCTTTGAGTTTGTCAGGCAGAAACCTTCGTGCTCTAGCATGGCAAGGCGGTCCTTTAGTCTCTATATAATAAACTGTGTCATGTTTATAGGTAGGATGCCTGCAAATTGATGGTTGGGTGACCCCAGGATAGTCAGACAGGATCCGTAAGAGTTGTCCATCGACTTTGGTACAGCTGGATATATTTGTGTCCAGTCTGTAAGCTAGTGTTTTGCCATCCACACAATGTTTAGATTCACTATCGATCAATTTGCCATTTTTGAGGTCAATGATCAGGCCAAAATGTGCAAGGAAATCTGCACCCAGGATCGGGTTTGGAACATCTGCAACTGTGAAGGACCACATCATGATTTTCTTGAGTCCTATGTCAACTTTGCTATTTTCAAGTCCGTAAGCTGGAAGGTTTTGTCCATTCACAGTACGGAGATAGTATTTTGGAGGGAGTACTTTTTGGGTTTTGTTAACTGGCAATATGCTCAGATCTGCTCCCGAGTTGATTAAGTACCTTCTCCTGTTCGTCCTGTCCTTAATGAACAGGCGGCATGAGTATTTTTCCGAGGGGTCTTTGGCCACATAGATGGACCCTTGTTCTAGTTCGACGCCTCCTTGGTATAGGATTTGCCCCACCATTTGCATCTGTTGTTACATTTGGTGGCCTCTGCGCCAAACCAGTTATGGAAAAAGCAACATTTATCATCTCAATTTTGAGACTGGTTTTTGGGAGATGATGTTCTCGAGGGAGTTGAACTCTGACCCCTGTTACTGGAACTAGATCTGCGGTCTCTGGACCGGGACTGTCGTATTTTGTTATTGCCACTGTTGTTGTTGTTGCTTCTACTTTTAGATCTTTGTCGCCAGCTACTATTGGATTTCGTGGAGCTTTGGCCTTTGTTCCTTTTTACTTCATCAGTCAACTGAGCTATTTGAGCTGGAAGTTGAGCAATCTCTCCAGTCTCTGCAGATACTGCACTGACCACGGGCTTTGACCTGGTGTGTTCGAGCACATTATCTGCTGATTTTGCAAGGAAGTCCAAGTCTGCGGATGTGTTTATCACGGTCAAACCTACAGCGGCTAGGCATTGCACAACACTTTGGGGAAGTTGTTTGCAAAATTGATTGCCTATGACAGAAGGGGCTACGATGTTATCCGCCTTCTGCCTCAATTTCGCCATGAAGATTGAGGGTTTGTTGTCCCCCCATCTTCATACCACCCATCACATCGTCAATGATTTGGTTTTTAGTTTTACCAAACACATTCCTTATCTTCTTGACATACCAGGCATATTTGTCCTCTTCTGTCGAAGGGCATTCCATGATGTCCGGAATGTGGCGGATTATCTGTGGGGGCATGCCTCCACAGATGTGTAGATACCACTGGTTCAGAGTTATATTCTCCGTCTTGAACCTGCCTTCTAATAGGGTCAACCATAACTCTACCTCATTGGGCAGAAATTCCGGGATATGTATCCTTTGTCTGTAGAAGCTGGGGTTCTGTCCTAGCTGTAATTGCAAAAGTTGCATGATCTGCGCCAAGACTTCGGGCATCAGCTGTGACTGAGCACTACCTCCCTGCGATGGTTGTGGATTTTCATTTCCATTTGGTGGTGGGACCATTGCTATGTCTTTCTGATGACAAGTGTATTCCACAGAACTACTTCCTTCCTTGCTGGTCGAAAACATTGGCTCCTGTGTTTGTAGGACAGGTGTTTTTAGGTCTGAACTTTGGCTTAAAGTTCGATCACTTCTCAATGTTTTTACTGCTAGTTGATCTTTATTTATTGCAGCTCCCAGTCGTGCTAATTCTGGGTGTTGAGGGACTTCTTCCAGATTTGGTAAATTCTTAGAGTGTCGAGTCGAAGTTGGGGGAGTTGGGGGATGAGTCCAACCTTCTTCCTCCAGGTTTACTGTCTGGTTTCTCTTTGTTTATATATTTTAAAAAGAGGGGTATAAATTCCCACTTCAGCAGACTACTTCGACGACGTAAAAGGTGTCTTGGTCTGCAAAAAAAAAAATTTTTGTATTTGCCGAGTAAGCGAGTATCTTGCCAGCGCACCATGCCAAATTTTTGTAAAAGTGCAACGCGCCTAAGGACACCTCACGATGTAGCCAAATATCACATCGGGGTCACCACTGTGGAATACCTTGTCGTGAGAGATATTCTCATCAGAAGGAAATTCAACAGAATTTAAGCGTGTTCAACCACTTCGTACATAAGTACGGGTAAGCCAAAACCAAGGCGAACACTGGCAATTTTAGAGCCGGTTCGGGTGGTTTGTATACGGCTTATTTGCACGCACACAAACACACGTATGTAAGATAATACGTACGTTGGTGAGAACGGCCAGGTCGCATCATCCCCTATTGAGATAAGAGATGGCTGGCCGGTTTGTGTACGGATCGTGACATCATCTTATTGTGTCACGATTCGGTACTCGTACATTACCTGCAAGTACATACAGGTAATTACGATCGAACGTATTTTGAGTATTTAACGTCACAAGGATGATTGTTTGCCTGCCCTTTGGGGCGGCAACTGTCGTCGAGGGGTCCGAGCCCCTATACCTCATACGGGAGTCCCCACAATATGTAAAAGCAATAAGTCACGACCTATGTGAACCATAAGAGTATCTATGTTATCAATTAATAAGGTGCGTAAACTGAAGAAAAAAATAAGACTTGCTCAGAAACTAAAATATACGTATAGCCAAATTTATATCTGTATCTATGGTCACGTGATAGCGTTACAGAAGTGGCTGTGTTATAAAAGATACACTTTTTGATTTAACACGGTTCTAACTTGCGTAATTTTTAACTAATAGTCACGAAATTTGGTACAGGTAATGAATATATTATATCCTAACATTTTACAAAATTTGGTTTGAATGTTCAAGCGTAGAAGGAATTTGAAAAAATCTTCAACTAATGTGAAGAAGAGTGGATGATTGCAGGTGAAACAGAAAAGCCGTGTGGAATGCAGGTTTGTTATTTTATTTGCTAAGCAATCATTTAATAATTTGCGCGCGTTTTTTAAAACTTCAAAATGCAATTGATCTATTACTATGAATTCATTTAGAACATACCTAATTTTCAGTCAGGATTCTACTAAATACTTTCGATATTTTTATTTTTTTTTTAATAAGTATTTATTTATTTATTTAGTTCATTTTGTTTGAGAAAACCTATATTTTCTAACGTGGCTTGCTCCATCAGTTTTTTTTTCATTCAATTTCAAGTCTAATAGCCTTTTTCTCTGCATGCCTTTCAAGTTTAAGCAGCTGTGCGCTACAAATAACAGTGGGCTACGAATTTTTTGGACAAATGGACATTTAATGTGTAATAATTGATAGTCGATATTGTTTCGTTTCATACAGTTTCCAATTGACGTAACTACGAGTTGGCGAAATTCCAAGGTAGGTATAAGTAGATCAACAGAATAACAAAGTGAATAAATAGATCAGTAAGTTGCAACCAAATATTAGGATAGAATTTTATAGCCGAAAAGGTATTACGAACTGGTCAGATTTCAGCGAACAAAAGCAACGAAAAAGAGAAAAGTTATAATTTACACAAATGTAATAACGACAGGTATATCGATTTATAACTTAAAGACTAGAGAAAAAAGAGAAACACAAGAAAAGAAAACCCACAGAAAACACCTGGTAAATTTTAAAGTAATAATCATCATAACACGCGGACAGGACACAAACGCACATACACACAAGACACCGTATTAATAATAAATAACAACCGATATAAATAATTAATATAACAGAAATCGAAATAAGTATTAACAATGAGCTGCTCCCTCCCTCCCTCCCGCTGGCTGCTGGATCACCAACCCTAATAAATTAATAGCGGCCATACCATAGCGCAATTTACGCGCCACTTTTTTCTTTAATACACAAAACATTCGGGAAATAGGGTCTCCAGGGTGGGTCGGTAGCAATCTTTGGGCGGCTCGTATTCGCCTTTGACGGGCGTGCGCACACTGCCATCGGCATTCAGTTTGGTGAAAATCTCGCCCAGCTTGTAGGGCAGCGTCTCCTCTTCGTTGCGCGTCGACATGTTCATCAGGTCAACGAACGACATCGACTTGTACTGCTCGAAAATCTGTGCGCTGCGAACTGCCTCCTGCTCGCGCTGCCTCTCGCCGCTCTCGGTGAACACTCGTTTCATCGCCTCGAAGGTCAGATCCTCGGCAGGGAAGCGACGTTCGACGCACGGCGACGACGAGCTGCTGCTGAACTCCTGGAAGCTGACGTCCGACAGGCTGGAGACGGCCGGGTTCTCCACCCAGCTGTTGCGGTGCGCCAGCGGCAGGGTGCGGCCACCAAAAGTAGATGCGAACGCACCGCCGCCGCCGCCGCCGCCATTTTCAGCGGTGGTGCCTGCCGTCTCCGTCGCCAACTTGGCCACGTCCATACCGGCCTGGGCGAGGCACTCGACCAGCACCACCTGGTCGACGAGCACACCCTTGGGCAGGGCGTGCTCTGGCAGGATCTCGTAGTGGATACAGAGCTCCGGCAGCAGGTGCAAAGCTTTGGCCGCCTTACGCGCGTTTATGACCGCCCCGACGTACTCGCGCAGCGGTACGATGGCGTGAACGTAGGTGGCCAGCGAGAGCAGACACACGACGATGGTGTGCAGCTGGTAGCGCAGCACCAGCGGCAGCGAGTCGTTGGTCAGCGCCAAATCCTGGATGTGGACGACGGCGTGGAAGAAATCGCCGATAGTCTCCTCGGAGGTGAACTCGACGCAGAGCAACGCCATCGTCTTGTAGACGGCCTCGACGTTGTCGATGGAGTTGTTGCGGTGCTCCAGCGACTCGCACAGCGACGCGTATATGCCGGGTCCGTGCTTGCTCATGAAGATGGCATCGCTGCGCGTGCACTTCTCGTAGGTGAGCGCCGAGGCGGCGTGATCGAGCACCGGCTTCGCGAACTTGGCGCCGTTGCCGTGCCGGTCGAACAGCGTGTGCAGGACGTGCTGCACCAGCAGACGGATCTGCGGGTCGGTGGCGTGCGAGCAGCGCAGCAGCGGATCGAGGAACGAGTGCGGCAGCGTGGCGGTCATGTGGATCGAGCTGTACTTGGAGCAGACCATCAGCAACGACTTCAGGCAAATATGTTGGATGCGATTGTCGATGTTCGAGTAGTCGGCCACCGATTTCGACTGCACGATTTTCGACATGATGAACATCATGATTTCGATTTTCTGGTAGTCGGGCAGGTGGGCGGCGAACTCGCCCAGCACCGAGATCAACGCCTCCTGGTAATTTCGTTCGTCTTCGTCGACGCCGTCGCCTCGGCTGCCGCCAACGCCAACGCCGCCGCCGCCGGCACCTTGCCGGGTGACTGAAGTTCGCAGGTGGGTCAGCAACGAATTTATCACCTCGAGCACCGTCGGCCCGATACTTTCGCTGGCAGCTATCGCGATGATCTTGGACAGCACGTCCGCCACGTTCGTTCGAATCTTGGACGGCAGTTTGGAATTCTCGTCTAAATGCACCATCAGACTTTCGACGACGGCGTACAGGTACTGCGACTGTATCGAAAACATTATCAACCTGAAAAACCGAAATTGAAAAATTGTCAAAACCAAATAAACAGTTCAACGAGTGTGAATCGTCAAGCGAAAGGTGAATATTATAATATTCACACTCGTTATCAATTAGTATTATAGTGCGATACCGATTTTAAATTCCAGCAATTACAAAAATATCAGCCTTTTGATGTTTGAAGAACATTACGACGTAATTCGGACAAGAGTCGCGTCGTATCATCGTATCAACTACTTTTGGTTTGAGACGCTGATACAAAACTAACGCACATCTAAGCTGACAGGCAACAAGTTTCGAAAATATCACTCGAGAGCAGGAGAAACGAAATTTTCAAAGAATAATTTTTAGGTGATTGGCTTCTTATTTGATCATCCGCATGCATTTAAACTCGAATTCAATGCAACAGATTTACCAGAGGCGACCTCGGCAGCGACATTTTCACGAATCCGTATCCCAAATAAGACGTAAAATTTAGGACATAAAAATAAAGTTAAGTTTAATTTTTTATAAATTTTTCATAAGGCTATATCCGATGGGGGTACAGCTAATAGGCGCCGCTTCCGGAGTGTGGGGTGGCCAATTGCGCCACTGGCTGTTTCATACCAGGCTTCAGAGTCTGTTAAAAAACAGTCCCAAAAGCGTTAAGTATAAAATACACTCGTGGGCAGAGTTTACAGATATTTTTTTGAGAGAAAAGATTAGGTATATGACAAAATTGACGAGTAGGGAAAAAATTCACCGATGACGTAAATTTGGTGTTTATTGGTTTAATAATTTTCAAGAAAAATGAAAAACAAAAAAAAATTGCTAGAGAAAAGCAAGTCACGTGTGTTGCTTGTAGTATATTTTCCGTATTTACGGCACAAATGGTTATTTTACTTATTCTACTTAAAACTGTAACAATGAAATTTCGATAAATCGATATGTTCATTAGATATCGATAACTAACGACTATTTCATGCAATTTTTTAACGCATTTTGAATTCAGGATTACTTGTTGAATTGTAAATGGAAATTGGCAAACTGGCTTTTCTAGCCAAGTATTGATGCGCTAGTTTTTTTATTTGAGATTTTCCAAGAATGTGGGCGTCTACGTCCACTTAAAAAGGTGACGTTTTCGATATGCAAGAATTAGCGCTTGTGTCCCCCTCCTGGTTTTTCAGTATCTGGCGCTTTTGTCCGACATCGACCCAATGGATCCCCGCATATGAGACCGACTTTTGACGAACTGACGCAGCACAAGTGACAGAATGGGTGTGGGCGTATACAACTTCCGCCGATCTAAAATTTATAATGCAACAATTCAACTAACTGACCCTACGCTTTTCTCTCCTCTAATTTTCTAGAACAGAGAAAAATGCATGTCTCGGTATTCCAGTAAATGCGTTGGTTGCAGATAACCGGCGAACTGTTGCGATGAAAGTTTTTGAACTCGCAAAACATATGTATTCCAGTGAAACATGCCTTACAAATAGAGGAAATTTTTGAAACAGAAAAATGCCACTAATTCCCACAGTAATCTTCCATTTGGACGTAGAACGTCTTTTATTTCGACACACTGCAATTCAGACGCAGCTCGAAGCCCGTTTATTGTTTTTGCGAACAGCAAGAAGGAAGAAAAATAGACGGCCAAACTGACCTGAAGCAGTGAATGGCGAACGTTTTGGACGTCCACAAGCCGTGCAGATCGAAGTGTCGCAGCACCGGCCGAATGAAGCTTCTGACGTGGCCGAAGGAGGCGCGGCCCACCAGTTCCCTGAAACAGGATTCAGCCAACGCAGCCGGACACTTCTCCTCCGACTCGCTGCAGTTGAGTAACTCGTTCGGGTCGGCATTGTCCATCAGATGCTCCTCGTCGCCTCTGTAACGCGGGTTCTGCATGTTGTACAGCAACGACGGTATGATCTTGTCCATGTGCACTGACTCCCAAATGTTCTCCACCAGATCGTCGCTGACCGTTTTGCGAATGACGCCCTGCAGCCCTTTGATGCCGGCCAGGCGAATGCCTTCGCGCACGGCTGCGTCTTGGCTGTTATTGTGGCACATCGACGAGAACTTCTCGATGAAGAAATCGTAACGCCGGTGGTAGGACGGCGTGTCCTCCTCGATGTTCGCGAACCGCACGAACGACTGCGTGGCCAGGATCTGCAACTCCGGCTCGGAGCACTCGAGCAGTTTCTGCACCATGCGCAGGAAACTCTCGACGAACAGGTTCAGCGTTTGCGAGTGGCAAGCGGCCAGCAGCTGGTCCATCGCCTCCATGGCGATTTTCACGTAGCTGTCCCGTTTGCGCGTGATGTCCCTGCTGGCTCTCTGGTACAGGTACTCGCCGATTCGGTCCAATTTTTCAGGCGAGGAGACCGCGTAGAACATCAACTTCTCCATATTACTTTTTATTAGGCCGTCTTGCGGCAGCGCTGGAAATATATCGTCCACCAGACGTTTGTAGCGTGGCCGTAGTTGGGAGATACAGCTGAAGCACATACTTGGTATCCTTTGGGAAACCTGCAACGACAGTAAAGATATTACGTCTTAATATGGGTAAACGATTCATTAAAATACAATGTAATCTCTATCAACTGTACCAAATGACTGTACACTTGCACAGTAATGAATAAACCTAATTTCCAAAAGTTTCACAAAAAAGAATAAACTGACGAATTTAGAACGGTAAATTTCATGAGCACGCAGCCAAAGTCAAATAAATTAATCCAACGATGGTCCAGGTCAGATTAATATTAAAATAATATTTCAGAACACTTAGGGGAAAAAAGAGAGAAGAAAGTAACATTAATGGCAAAACAAGATTTTATACGCAGATACTTGCTGAAAGTACGATTTAAAAAGAAATAATTAAGGTTCTACTGGTACATTAAGGTCTCAATGCACGGCTTACAGATGGAAATTATTTAATGAGTTGGAGGGAGAAGAGGAGAATTGAAGGTTACCAAAATTGCGGGGCAATGGTCTTCTAACGTGAATTTTCCGATAACACGAGCTTTATTCGTAACATCGGGAACTGATAATTTGATGCATAAAATACTTTCACAATTTTTCTGTACCAAAATATGGTGAAGATGAACAGCTACTGCATGACCAAGGTCAATAAATACAGGATTGGTATGGTCCGGATGATTACGTTCGTGTATTTAGCCCTGTAACCATCTGATTGTGGGTTTGAAAGCAGCCAAGATGATGGTGTTTCTAATTTATTGTTAGTTCAATTGATGAGATCACTAATGATTGAAAAATTTAAGCTCACAGACCATTAGCCATAGCTGACAGCATCAATGAAGACATCCAATGAGCAATAAGGCGTTTGAAAACAAAAAAGAAGGCAAATGTAACACAGTACGAATGCCATTATAGGAGTAAAACTTCTTTGCTATCATAATTGAAATGAAAAAGTTTCAAAAGAGCACTAAAAAACATAATATTAGTATAATCGTTATGCGACAGCGTAAATGACAATAATCAACGAAAAATATATTCACTAGCTTTCGGTTCCGAGTCTCACAGACAGAAGTAAAATTCCGAAGATGAGATCATCAAAAACATTAGTACAATTGTTTTGAAAACTTTTAAGAATGATAATCATACAATGAAATAAAGTTAATGTTAAATTATAGAAGAAAAGAATACGTTGTTGAAAATTAATTAATTTTTTCTTTTAAACAGGATTTGATAATTTGTGTAAGTTTAGTTCTTTAAGAACAAGGAGATTCAACACCCAGAAGTACTTTATCTACGTATGCAACACCATATAACAAATAATCCTCATGGTGGATTCTCAATAATTCAATATTACGTAAATAAGTTACCAATCTGTTTTCAGTCAACAAGTTAACTGATGAGTAACATCAACAGACAGTTTTCAACTTTCATCTACTTCTTTCGACTACTAATTCAATAGTAATACGTGGCCTCTTTCCAAAATTTGAAGAGCTATAAAGTCACAAATAATTTAATAGGAAAACTCGAGCAAAATATCGAAGATGAATTTAAATATTGCTTTGACACTTGGAAAATATAACTGCAGTTACTCGTTCATTATCAATAGAGAAGGGACATAAAAGAAAACCCTGAAAATTTAAATGAAGAGTGATACAGAGCTCTTTCACCTGGAAAAGTCGAGCCCACTCAACGATTGAGTTAGCAATCGCTCACATAAACTATTTACAAATATGATTGTATTATTGTACTTACTTCGGCTTAACTAGCGTTTCTGGTCAGTCCGACGGCGAGTAAGGAGCATCAATAATTCAGTTATGGACTGCGCGACTGACGAATCCGCCCAAAGGTTAAACATGAATTGAAAGTAACGTAAAAAAATATTTTAAAATGCGTTCCACACTTCTAGTACTCGGAGCTTAGAACGAAATCATAAACAAATATATGTCAGCAATAAAAAATGTAACATTACAGTCCACGCGCGTGCAATACTGTAATTAGAATCGTTTCCACTTTGATGCCAGCTTACAGTTTATTATATTGTAGAAATAACAGGATGATCAGATGAGAAACGTGTACACAGCAAAACTTGAACAAGTAAAGATTTGTAAAAACATATGATTTTAAAGTTTAAAAAAGTTAAATTTTCCATGAACTGAGTACCTCCACTGGCAACTTTCAATGCTTCAGAAAACTTTCGATGAAATGAACTTCATTAAAAATCAAGTTGAACGAGTTTCGTTTAATATTTTTCATTTCTTATCGTTTGATAACATAAATCAACATCAACAACAACAATAATTTTCATAAGTCAGTATATCTGTAGCCATCCATAGATTCACGATTTCAGCGGCCAAATCTGTGAATACAGTTACCTGTTTGAAGTTTGACTACGTAGAACAAAGAGTAGCTACGTTCCTCGAAGCTCGAATCGAACCGGCTGGAACCTGAAAACTGTTATATTTTGTTACTTGACTACATAGTCAATGATTTGTTTCAAAATTTTTCAATCAGAATCAGAAGTCAAAATAACAGGGGCCGCGCAAAAGAGGGGAGGGGGAGTGTGACACCTCTCTCGGAACAAGCTTGATGTAAAAACTGAAAGAAATGATGAGGTAGTGACTTTTTTTTTTTCTGCTTTTCCTCTGACCAATTTACTGGCGTTTTTTGTGGTAAAAATCGTAATGTTTTTGGGTGTGTTATAAAAATTTATCGCTTACACCCTCCTAACAACAACGCTTCGCGCGGCCCCTGAAAGATATTTATGAGCAAATGTCAAATGAAATGAACAATATCCAATAAAATGAGAATTCAGTTTGGTGGATTTGGCCATGGTATTAATATTGATCGTGGTTCGTGCCCCCTGGATACCTAAGTAAACACGAAAATCCGTGCCAACATTTTTAAGCCTGTAAGGAAGCATAGGTTTACTGCACACGTGTAGTAGCCCTTTTTTCGGTTGTTTTTATTCCGTTGATATTGTGAATCTGTGACTGCTTCGAAAACACGAAAAAAGACTTACTGCAAATATGCAGTAAACCTATACCCATTTACGGGTTTAGTAATCATGGCACGTTTCGTTAACATAGGTGAGATAAGGCTACTGGGTATCTAGTACTGTGCCCACGAATATAGTAGATCACTAATCTCTGCGCCGAAACAAAATATCAAACACGTTATACAGAATTCCACAGTTTTTAAGTTGTTGGGTTTGAAGTTAGTAAAATTAATGATCGTAGACCTTTCATCACTAGGTAGGATTCGCAGGTCGCAAGAGAATCCCAGAACCACAACTGAAGTGAAGTGGGTCACACAAAACGACTTGACCAGTCCTTCCCCAAAAAAATCGAACCTGATAGGCCACATCACACGTATTCGAAGTGAAACTTTGCACTTCAATAAACATAACAGAAGATGTATCACAATACAATGGTGGGTGAAAAATTTGCTTAACCAACACTTTTTGGGTTACAGGAGTTCTAATGAGCGATTAAATCCAAAAATGAACTGCAAATTTGAACTCGATGCCCCAAAAAACATAGCAGAATGTCGCTAAATTTTTAAGAAAAAAATATCCTCACCCTCTATCTATCAAAATTCGAAATACAAACCGAAAAAATTGAAATTTTCGCGTAATAAACGCTTGTGCGACGACGGTTCGAAACGCGATAGAGGAAAATGTTTTTTTTAATGCATGGAATTTAAAAAATCGAACTTCGTCACGACATAGGGTTTAGGTAGATTGAAATTATTGTTATGTATAAATTTACATCAATTTTGGTTTGGCCATCTAAGAGCCATGACGTCACCTTAAAGTTTTTTTTTGAGTGGATACATGAAAAAGCATCGCTCGACTTTGCTTCATTCTTCAATTAATTTTCCGAATACTTATACAGACACTAAATGATCCAAATGTAAAATTAAGACAAAAAAAATATTACCATCTTAGATCATTTATTTTATGTTACAAGTTTTTTGTTACAAATTTTAAATAGAAAATGCAACACTGCAACGTAATAATTTTAAAAATCTCAAGTTTTTAATAATCTTTTTTTTTGTGCGAGAAAGTTACAAAAAAGAAAATAAAAGGTAGAGAAAAATTTAAAAAGAATAACATACAACTTATTCAATAAGAAAAGTGAAAAAAAATCATATATTTCATTGCAATGAAATTTCTTTAGCTTAAGTCACGAATTTTTAAAATAAATTTTCAAGACCCCAAATATTTTTTTGGGCACGTTGCTCCGTCAGCTCTGGAAACTGATTGAAATTTACAAAATTTGGGTAGCGTTATTCCGATTTCCTTTTCGATTGTGAACCGCTCAAGTCTACTGCGAATTGCGCAATACTATCTTTTTTGATGCTCTGTTATTCTGCTTCGAAAAAAATTTAGTTGGACTTTTTGAGATAATCTGCTCTTACCTAGGGACGAGAATTCGTTTATAGTTAAAAGTAATTGTCATCATCCAGCGTATTCGCATCGAACTACAGCCACCATCTGAATCGTTCATTCAACATCGAAAATTGACACACAGTCCCTGAATCAGGATTGCAACCTTGTACTGTCGTCATAAACCGATGGACGAGCTTGTTATCGGCTGAATGATAATATTCTTTGCGAAAATTGTAACGCTAAGCGAGTACAAGCACTGACGTCAGTAATGACCACCGAATTGTAGAACTATCATCTCATATAAGTCGTCAGCTATACGACGAAACAACTGAATGCCGCCAGCTTTAATTTGTTTTCACAAACTTTCCAAATTTCTCTCTTTGCTGCTTAAGATGTAGTTTCTTCTAAACCCGTTTGAAATTCGAATGACGACGAATCGTTCCTTGCTTGTGAGTAAACGAACTGTTATATTATGGTCTCTTTATATACTCGTAATGTTGGTAATGTTACCATCGAATTACAAGCATTATATTGTCTTGAATGAGATATGTTTTAACATATCACAAAGAAATTTTCGTGGTTTCTGCAATTTTCTAATCTTCAACGCACGAACAATGCCAACTACGTTCCTGCCGTATTACAATAAACGCATCTCTTCAAATACATTCCGTATCATGTGCTAAGCGAGCAAAACAACGAAAATAAAATTTAAGCAGCAATTAATTATTTATTTTCTTATAATTGGGCTTTAGCGAGGGTTTCTTGATCGCGGTTCGACGCAATGGAGGTCCAAATATTCATAGCTCGGCTGCGGCTGATGCTCGCTAGAAACCAAAACGTGATCGTCTGATGGCGGCCTGTCTTGTGAAGTCCGCCAATAGAATGGGTTTGATTTGTTCATATTTTCATATGATCAATGGAAAATCTGAGTGTTAAAGCCACTTTTTTCGAAATAACTTTTCATTAATTTGATGCACTGTTACTCACATGCTAAGAAAGAAAGAAATAAAGAGCAAAATTATTATTTTTTTGATTGATTGCGGCATGTGTTACGTACCCAGCAGAATCACACATGGGGTAACTCCAAGAATGGTAATAGTTTTTTGAAATTTTTAATCCTTGAACAATATTCACTCCGCTTAACGCCAAATGAAGGAGAATGGGCCGCAATCAGGCGATCACGTTTTTTTCTGTCAAACAAGAACCGGGCGCAATCGGGCAATCCCCGTTTTAGCTATACGGCCATTTTACCCGATGTGAAACGGATATATGTGTTTGATGTGAGAGTAGAGGAGGGGTATGGTCGGGATCCGATGGCCAAGGGTTTACCAGCGTGAATTTTTCATTCACATACTGGAGTACCAATTGAACTGAACCAAATACATCACCATTTTTGAGTCGGGAATGTGACGGAGGCCGATCTCGAATTTGCAACCTTCCGATCGCAAAGCCGAGCACCAAATCACTACGACACGTAGATTTCTATATAAATGTTATATTCTCTACGTCTAAAAACGTTGTTTTACCATTTTACACGTTGTATTAACATGGTCAAAAGCCTTGACCACCCAATCCAGTATATCACTGGAGGAGAGTGAAATATTGCATCCAAGTCCCGATAGGCGATTATCGAGGTACCATCTCTTGCAGAGAGCATCGATAGCGTCCTGTCAAGTGAAAAATAACGAAACATTATTTTCGTTCACATATAGAAGAAAATCATGCAGTCGAGATTTACCTGCAACTGAGAAGAAATGATTTGCGTTAAAGGATTAAGCTTCGAGGAACAGCCGCCTGGAATCATTTCCAGGAACGAATTATGTAGGATGAACTTATTTTTTATTTTTTCGCTGCTGTGCAGCGCGAAACTGTCGAGTAGCAGAAAATTGGGTGGTTTCACGCGCCTGAAAATGACATCGAATTTAAATATTAGCGGCGATTAATTGTTTCGAATAAGACGACATTCAAGGAAACGAACCGAAACCAAACATTATCCAACCAGTAGAGGATAATATCTTCATCCAGAACGTCTCCTGATCGGTACAAAACGTGGTACTCAGCGGAGGACGTGTTCGCACTTTTATCCTGAAAAGCCGAGATTCTCATTAAAGGTCAAATTAAATTTTAGCCTTCACCGATTCCATGTTATTTCGCTTTCATCATTTGACAATATTTTTTAAATAGAAATGGAGGTCAGAAATTCCAGCTTCATCGATATTTGGCATTAAACCATATTGGTCGTCAAATAGAAAGCCAAATGTATTGAAAAATTCCTGCTATCGATCAGTACATTCAATGTTATTACAATTTTTTCAATAAACACTATGTCCCTACAGTGGAATGGACAGCCAGCCTGATTTAATCTTACGAACTTTCTTGCTTTTCAAGGCCTTTTCAAGAATGCGCGATATTTCACCATAAATTTGATCCGAATGGACCAGATCAAGTAGGCATACAGCGGTCCAAGAACTCATTCGATCATAAGTAATAAACCACGCCTTCTAATCCCATGCACGTGATTGTAGCTCAATTAGGTCTTAAGATATTCCAATTGTAGAGGCAAAAGTTAATTTTAGAGAATTCTTTTTCATATGTTTCCACTGTAACTTTGGTTCCAGCTACGCAAATGAGATGTCATTCGATATTTTCAATTAGGTCTGAAGATATTCGAATGAAGTGAATAGTAAACAGATTCTGCAGACTATTTCAATGTATATGTTCGGCCAGTGTCGTGAACCCATGCAATGACATGAATGCCTGGTCAATTACGTGAATGCCCATTATATTTGGTCATTAACATGAATGACCGGGCATTAACCAGGCTTTCACGTTATTACCAATTTAATTTGGCTAATGTTGCTAATTTTGAAGACGTTCATTTGCATTATCACAAGGGGGGAACTACGATGGTTCAGCTGAAACCCCAAATGCTGGTGAAGCCTCCTCCACCACGTAAAAATTCTAAAACACGCGCTATTAAGAAAAACAAAACAATAACTCAACTTATTGTTATTTAAGAAAAAAATGACTGTTCTTTGAGCTTCCACAAATTTTATTTTAGATTCGCTTCTATCATTATCAAACTTGGTCAGGTCATTATCGTTTATTATTACACTTGTTATTGGGATATCCGACATTGACGCATTGTTAATCGTTTCAAGAAAATAAAAAGAAGAAAGTTTCTTATTAATTCTACTGCAGAACCAACTGATGTTCAAGTGACTCCCACTTCACCACCTGCCACTAAAATTAATAAGCAACAGGAGGTAAGATATCATAAGAAATCGGGGAAAACTAAAATTAAAAAGCTTACTATAGGGAAATTAAGTCTCTAAACAACTCTAATACTTCAATCTGAGGGAATAAAATGGTACCAAAGATTAGCTCATTACACGTAACATATATATGTATACATTATAATCTCTGTTACGTACTTTTCACACTACTTCTGAACAGATAGGCAAAAATTTCTCTATTCTGCTAAATTTGAAATAATTATACAAACAACGTGAAAAAGTGCTCAAGCATAAAACATAGAATAATATAACCCCCTACTGTTCGCATTCGGCATAACTGAAGAAACCTCCGAGTATATGTCGCACATATACTCGGAAAGTTTCTTCGTCAGCCATGGAACTTCAGACGCGGGCGAGCAACAAATGTATAACACCAGAAGGAAAGTTTTAATATCAAAATTAGAGTTGCCACTCTATATCAAGAATATGAGTTTTAAAAAAAAATTATGATAATGATGATACAAATGCTTATGGATTCCTGCATATATGTATTTTAATTTTTCGGCGACCATAATGAATACTCCCATTCCTGGAGTCTCTACTGAGGGTCGAATCACGGATATAAACCTAAAAATTAGGCTTTTTCAAGATACTTAAGGTTTACTGAATTATGGACTGAAGAATTGTTTTATCCAAAAGAACAGAAGCGAAATACTGATACATCCATGTCTCCCTTAGCTTCACCCCTGAAGTATGTAAAATTAAAGAATAGAACGACTGCAAACACAACAAACCTTTAACGTAATAACGGGTGGTAGAATTACGCCACTCGCTAAACAGCACAAAATAATTGACCCTTGAGCATTTTTCAAATCACACGATCTTAAGAGAGGTTTTCGTTCATAATTTTCGTTGATCGGTCCTGTAGTAATAAAATTATCGTAAAAAAGTAAGAAGGCGTTAGAGAGAGAAAAACTTGGCATAATAATTATAACAAACCAGAAGGCTTCAACTTCAACGGTATTTCATCCATTACACCGAATGACTCACGCTGGATACCGTTCTCAGAAATAATCTGCGACACTTTTTTACGAAAAATTAGTATTTCATGCTCGAATGACGATGGTAAGGAAATGCTTAGAGGAGGAATACGTCTGATTAAGTCCATATATCGTCGACAAAACTGTAATAACCAGCCAGATGAAGCCTAAAACGTGGAATGGGCGAAGTTTTAATGAAAATCTACAGTACCTATTTGATGTTATGCACGCGCCTTTTTTCTTTCACTACTACCTTAAATGAGCCAGCACACTGCTTCCGATAGATATCTAACGCTGTTCTACGCACATCATGATGGCTGACATTCTGATTCTGATCATACGCAAAGAGAATCCATTCGATAATCTTTTCGTCGAATTTTTGGTTCACAAGAATTTTATGTTTCGCGCACCACTTGTAGTACCAGCTGAACGAAAAGCGACTCTTCGAAACCCCGTGAAATATTTCTCTGGCTTTTTCACGAATCTGTAAAATAAATATTATTCTTGGCACTAAATACAAAGTACGTTGTCTGCGATTACAGCCCCTATCAAAGGTTTTAATTTCTGCTCGATATAATAGCTTTAAAACATCTGAATTAATCATGAAATCAATGCTTGAGACTCATCTCAGGATTTCTCAAATCAACTTCGATCCCTGCCACCTTAACCGAATCTGAAGTCCCTCCTCTACGAATTAAGCCTAAGTAACTGACATAAAAATTCATTAGTAAACACTCTGCCCCTAAATAATGATAATGTGATCCCAAAATTATCAAATATTTTTAGAAAACAAATTGAAGCTTCATAAGATTTGGTCGCAGAGAATTAATATTTTACAACGAATTCCTCATTATCCTCTACACTAAAGCCACTTATGAAATTAATTTTAAAATTAGTATGCAGAAGGAAAAAACGTATAGATAACGCTAAAAACATAATAACACATACGGTAATGTTTGAATGAAACGAAATAATTCGAAAGAGATCTTCAAAGACACTTCACTTTCATTAAAGTACAGTACCTTCTCATAATCTGAATATCGAAGAGCAATCTCCGTCATCTACGGTACCAGAACTGAAAACTGAGTAGCATATCGAACAAAATATATACACTACGCCACGAAACATATAACTTACCACCCGACCAGCTGGCTTCAATTCTTGTGAATTGAACCATTGCGTAAGTTTTGCGTTGTTTTTTCGTTCACAGCCAGCTTTTTCTGCAAAAAAATATTCAATTTTAGCCAGTTCAACCTTAAAAAGAATAGAATATTTTTTTCTTTCTTCTAATCAATTCACCGTTATCGCTTTCATTCGTCTTCGTCCAGTTGAATAATTGCTTCCGAGCAATACTGAACACAGAGGCAGTTTTCAGCTGAGAAGTCTTGCATGCGTAATTTAGAAGTAGTTTTTGGAATTCTTCTGGATAGTGAATTTTTATGTAAGGAGACCTTTTCCCATGTATACATCTATGAAAATTAAAATTACCTGCTAAAAGTTATAGCTTAATGAATATTACAATATAGCCTTACACAAAAAAATGAATTAGTAGGAACCTGTGACAATATTTTGCAAACCAGTGCGAACTACGAGACCAACTAGATTTGAACAAGCAGCTGATTTTTTCGGCAACTTCAGATTCAGATACAACCTTTCTATTCCCCTCATTTTCACGCAACCAATTAATGAACTCTTTTTCTGCTTCGACAATTTCGTTACTACAGTTTTCTCCAAATTTCATGTCAGATTTTTGTTGAGTTTCCTGCAACAATCGGAAAAATATTCATTAGTTACCCGAGGCTTTGACTGAGATTTCCAAACGAAAAAAATACTCACCCCCATAAGTCGCTGTTGAAATTGATCATCTTTCAACCAAATTGAAACAGTATTTGGGTGAACTTTATACTCTTCAGCTGTTTTCACAATAGATCGCGTACTGCTGTACCGAATAACCTCATTTTTGAAATCTCGGTCGTAAGCACACCATTTTTTACTTAGTTTTAGTCCCAGCGGTTGCAGCTTCGAAGATCCAGTGATTTTACAAGGTGGTAATTGTGGAATGCAATTATCTTCGTGATTGTTCTCTGGATCACCAGAAGTAGTTACGGTTATTATTTGTTGATCTGACTTTCCGACTGTAGAGGTTTCACCAGGGTAAATTTTCAAGTCTACACTGCTACAATTGGCTCTATTCAAGTTATATCTTTTCCTCCATCGATGATACCATCCTGCACTAGCCTATAAAAAGAGAATATATGTAAAGACGAGACGATACGAACGAAAAATAAATATTTTCACAATATTCTAAAGCCAAAACATACTTTAAAACTTGAGAGACCTGCATTAGAATACGTTTGCACAGCAAAAGACTGGATCTGTTTCTTTTGCGGATAACTCCCAAAAGTTTTCTTCTCATTCGAAGCCCATTCCCAGACTGCAACGTCAAGTTTTTGAAATTCCTTACGAATCCCGTTGTTCCGTACCTGCAAAGTGTCAACATTAAGAATGATCGGCACATATTTAGCAGCATAGCTAAATAATATGTATACTCTGCTCTGTACAGCAGTACAATCCGAAAAATGAACAGAAATATAAGAGATAAGAAAATCTCACCATTAAATTATTTTAATCATTTACCGGAGTCTGGACCAGTGGACATACTGTACTGATAAACCTGCCATATTCCGATAAATTCATTGCCAATGCCAACTGACTAGTGATTACCTTCATCTATAAAAGTAGAAATGCCAAAAAGCAAAAATGTGATGTGACGGCTGTCGACAATTCTCAGTAAAATTAATTGAATTAAAAAAGAAAACCCGGTACCTAACTAAACTAAACAGTATATTACTTATTTATCTATGAAACTAAAATATCTCCGTTTCGTTTAATCTGCTGTACCAGACGATCAGTTGAGAAAGTAATTTGTAATGTAATTTATAACTTCAGTCATAATTCAGTAATCAACTGGTTTTGTTACGAATTATCGCGTCGATTAAATAAAGAGAAAAATTAATAAATTGATAATTGGAATAATCAACTATTGCTATAGTTACCTGTAAGGCTATAGCTGCAGTCTATGGCTGTAATGTCCTGAAGTTAAATTGAATGTTGATGGCTGAATTCTCAAGTTGACTTCTTTTTCGACGTTTTCCGAATTCTTTGAATTCGGTTATATCATTTTGTGCTCCAACGAATTTTTATTTATCATTCCCCTTTCATCAGTTTCATCTACCATGGACTCCTCTGATATGTCAGGTACTTGAGTGTTATTTTATTTGTAATTACTTATTACAATTTTTTTACAGTTGTTAAATTAAATTATTATCGGTTTGATTATAAATTTTCAGATCGATCAAATTCATCTATTACTCAATACGACGATGCCCTCATAAATTTAGCAAATGCTCGCTGTGGTTATAAAAATTCAATTGTAAAATATTTAGCTCGAATGACGGAAGCCGATATTTCAAGATTGGTGGGTAATTTCAAATGTTTACGATAATGTTTTATTTACTTTTTTTCATCGAGTAAAACTGACGAGTAACGAATTTGATTATTTATTATTTATCTGAAAATAATATACCCTATTAGCTTCTCGTGAAAACATTCAGTTTTATGGACTCACCTCACGATGGAAATCATTTAAATTCTAAACTGGAGATTGGAGACCATTTGAACGCATGAATTGAAATTCCTCTTTCAATAATTATATTGCCCTCAAATTCAAAAAAATATAGATGTTTGGTCAGGTGCTATGTTCTCTGATTATTTATGGATGAGTGAATATGAAAGTCCATAGTCCATACTCGTGTATAAAAAGTAAGTCTTTCGAATAACGGACATGGAGGAGACCAACCATTTTGTCCGCTATTGGGAGGTGCATCTATTATTAGGTAAAATGGTAAGATACGTTCATTGTACTGTTTGTACGTACATAAGTTTTTGGTTAGGACAAACAAATTTTGTCCGCGAGGGATGGTTTCTGCATTGAGAGGAGTCCATTGACGGACGTTTCGTTGCAATACAATTTTTCACGTTAGGTAAATCATTAATTATGAGATATTCATTCGTATTAATTGATTATCATTGATAATTATTCCTAGCAAACTGATTGATTCCGCATCCTATCATGTGGAACATCGTTCATTCGTTTTCCCAAATCTTTAGCACCAACCTACTAGTTTTTTGAAAGGGATTATTCGCATAATTTGAATTACATTGATTCTGTCCAAAACCCCATATTTCAACTGGATATTTTTTCAGTCAGCTTTATGATTAAAATGAGAGAAGATATAAATCTTCAACTTTTTTCATTATATGATTATTGAAAATTCAGAACTGAAAAGTAACGAATGTATTGCACATAGTCTAATAAAAAAACTCGCTGACAATTCCTATCTTACAGCCTAAAGATCGGCCGGCAGAAGAATTTACTCAGATATGAATAATTAAATTTAATAATCGAAGATGAAAGGTTTCATAGTCATGTAAATAGGGATAAGTTTTGCGTTAATATTGGAAAAAAATTTTAAATGATTTTGTTATTTTGTCAGCGATAATTAATATTCGTATCTATTTAAAATTTTTCGAACCATCTCAATATTACTCTGTTTATATTCCAACTCTTAACTTAACATATGCCAATCAAATACCGTTCTCTTGTATCCAAATTATTTTCTAATTCCGATTATAATTATTAACAGAAAAAAATGACTTACAAAAACTTGGATCCAAATTTTCCCGATACCATTAATTATGCATTTGACTCGCAATCAGATCAACTTTCTAAACAATATCACAATTCCGCCATTCTACAGAAAGGAGTAATTACACAGGTAACTAATCCGTTGTATTAGAAAAGAATTTAATTCATTGTTATTACCTATGCCCTATATTCACGAGTACTTCTTTTACTTTTTCCAGAGTGAAAATTTGAAAAATGAAATCAATGATCTGAAGAAAATAACTCAAAAACTACGACAAGAAAAAGAAAATATTTCAAAACTATTATAATTTATTCTTAAAATTAGTAATTACAATATCTCATAAAATAAATTTTATAAGTAGTATCAATTCTTAGTTTAGCAGGTAACGTTTAGACATGTGATTTATTTTCTCTTATTTTTTGGAGGTTAAACGGCGGCTGAATTGATGAGGTATTTCTGCAACAAATTCAAAAAAATTTGGAATTATAGCATCAAAACGGATAAATAAGTTAGGCAGGGATGTCAACCTTCATTTTTAAAAATCCGTAGAATTCCCTGAAAAAAAGACGTAGAAAAACGTAAAAAGATAGATCTTATTTTTTATATATTTTCAGTACGAGATACCTTTAACCAATAGAGGGTGTCCCAGAAAACCCCAAAAAAATTTTTTAAGGGACCCCTCTAGCAGATGTTTTTAAGCCATTTTTATGAAGATAACTGGAATTAAATACCTACTGATACTTGATAGGATGAAGATTTTGATGTTATAAAATATTTTTTTCCATCATAGTTATCAAAGATTTAATGAAATATCTTTCCAATTTAGGAAGATTACATTAAAATGAGTCCATTTTATTGGACCATATTTGCCATATTTTGCCCTTCAGACCATATTTTATAGGTTTTAAGGTAATTTTCAAAAAATTTTCCATTTTCTTTTTCCTTCTTTTTTTTTCCACAAGCTAATTTTTTTCCAAACATCTTTCATGTTGAATTATCATTTATTGGTAATATTTTCTCATTCAAATTTCAAAACTTGAAATATCATTTAACTATCAAGTGTGATACCAATAAATTTTTCATTTATAGATGACAAAAATTATGTACCTATTTTAATAAAAATTAAAATAATGATTTGAATTTACGCTTAATTTTCATTAGTTATAAATATCAATGCTGAGATTATTATGTTGTATGAATTGTAAGGTATAAAATAGTACAACTGATAAAAATTTTGAAAAATTCGGGATTAAAAAAACAATTTTTAGTTAATAAATGCAATTTTTTTCTGAGACAGATTATTTTCCCCTAAAAAGACGTAGAAAGACGTAGATTAAAAAAAAGACGTAGCTTTTTAAGCTTTGTTCAGAAAGACGTAGATCTACGTCTATTGACTTAGGGTTGGCATCCCTGAAGTTAGGTTAAACCTTTGACTATATACATACTGGACTGCTAATACTGATAAGAATAACACAGAGTCTAATGAACAACTGGTGAAGTTGAGTCAGACACCCGTATCACCATTCAAAATGTTAGTTTACTGGTTTGTTGTTTAAAAACATAGAGCTACCTGATCCGCGTTTAACCGAATTAATTACAAATTTCTAAGTAAAAATTAGAATTAGACATATTTGTAAGAATATTTCGCAAGTAGATAAAAACATTCGTCATACAGCAACAAAAAAAATTATTTTTATGCATCAATAGATCAAATTTTAAATTGATTTAACTGAAATTTTTGAACTTCTGAGTTTTATAAAACTACATTACCGATTTAATTCGTAATTAAAAGCAATAATTGTGGTAAGAAGAGACCTAGTCAAAGGAAAAGACAATAAGTATTAATAAATTTGATAATGAACTAACATTTTGAACAGGGATACGCCTGTTTGTTTTGAACACAGCTTTTTATCAGTATTAGCAGTCCAGTATGTATATAGTCAAAGGGTTAAACCCGAGTTTTTAAAATATACGCTTTTATTTTATATAATTTGAAATTGGCTTTGTTTAGAACGGATTTTACGGAGTAATTCTGTAAATATAAAAATGTTACACTCTAACCGCCCTTATATTTACAGAATAGAACCGAATCATGGCTGATAACAGCAAACTGATAAAAGTGATCCCAGTGGTATGGTACCAAATTATGTCATATTTCGTTGCCTTAGTAACTGCAATAAAAAAATAATAATAATTAAATTAAATATTAGTAAGCTTCGGACATGTTCGGACCTTAATCTGCGGAACAGCGTCGCTTATTTGAAGGGCAACATTAGTAGCGGCCAATAAGGGAGGCCATTGATGACCAGCAATTTTCTGAATTAAGTCAATAGCGATTAGTTTAGGAACATTTCTACGTTGTCGATTGGTTTCATATTCTTTCAAGCAGTGCAAACTTCCTGCAACATACATCATCGATACATCAGTTACCCTAACTGTCTAACATAAAGCTAGTTCTATCAATTTAATATTACCTAACTTCTCGCCAAAAGAGTGATGTTTTTCCAACACATAATCGAAACAAGATACATCTGCGAAACCCAGATTTACTCCCTGACCTGCTAAAGGATGTACTCGATGAGCAGCATCTCTAAAAAGTTAAACACAGTTACACAAAGATCAAATCTGATAACGACCTCAACATTGTTTTTTTTTTTTTTTTTTTTTTTTTTTTCAATAAACAATTAAATATTAAAATTAAATTTTGCGGAACGAATGCAAATGAATAAAATAAAACTACGTAGGGTGCTACAAATGAGGCTTGAGCAAAAAAATTTATTCACGATAGAACAAGACTGAACCGATAAATTGTGGGACGCGCACGCATTTCAGTCTCATAAATTCTGAGAAAAATTGTAATAATAAACAAATATGTAAACTTCATTATAATGAAAAATGAATTTACGTCAAATTTATTTAGATGAGTTCAAAAATCCACTATGAAAGGCACAGAAGTAACATCTACAAGTACCGTTTCAAATTATTTTTCACCAGTGCATTTGCCACTGGTTCTGTAAAATGCTCTAATCTAGTTTAAGGGAGGAGAGATTTACGATGTGCTGTATTGTGTCTAAGGATGGTGCAAACTCTGCTTAAAACCAACGAGTCCACAAATGAACTTAATTACCGATTACAATACAATATTTGTGTGCTTTGCAGAGGTACGAATAGAACGATTTCTGAAGAAAAAATATGAGCGAATAGAGGAGACTTGAATAAGTCATCACAATCAACCAAACATTGAACGATTCAACGAATCTCTCCGAAATTAAGCTGGTTGAAGTATGCATGAGAAAAAGGAAGCATACATAAGAACGAAATGGATTGAGGAAAAATCCCAAAAATAACGAAGGAATCACGTATATTAAACATTGTTTATGAGCGACTCATTTACAAATTAATGAGACAAAAAATACGAATACAAGGATTGGGTTCTAGACAATTTAATCGTAATTATTTTCCTCCGTCACATAACTTCTGACAAATTAAAAGAAGGCGAAATTCAATATTCGAAATTTGTATTTTAACTCACCCAATGAGCGCTACTCTAGGAGAAACGTAATTTACTGCATGGCCAAAACCAAGAGGAAATGAAGATCTGCTATTTTCCACAACGTCAGTTATGGCAGGTGGAATAATATTTTGACGTTTTTCATTTATCTTGAGCGATTTGAAAACCTGACTAACAGCATTCGAGAAACTACTGGTGAATGCATCAGGAACTGGATCATCAAACTGTCGATTTTAACGAAGGGTGAATTACATAACAGCACATGAGAATTATAAGCATCGTTATTGTCGTCATTAAAAGGAGAGAGTAACGAAAAATACAGAAAAATGCGAACATAGAAACGAACATTACCAATATTGTATTTAGAGCATCGGTAAACGATTCATTGGATAAAGATGATAGTGTTTTCGCATGATCTGGAGTTGTAGTCCAAACAAGAGAACTGACATCATCAGCCAACTAAATTATAATTGATAAAATCAGCCAATAAAATTTCGACGACAATCAAGAATATTTAATACAGACCGGTAACAATGCGACAGGCCCATTCGGAAGGAACTTTTGCCAAGCAGTAGTGTTTGTCCCATCCTAAAAAATTATCGACATTAAGAATGGAGATGAGAACCAAAATTTGAGAAGACCTCGGAAAGTTCACATAATTTTTACAACCTGGCTTATTCTCAAAGTGGCAACAACAGCTCTTTGACTGTAATTCCACGAGATGTATTGAACTCCCATTGCTTGTCTAACTTTTGAATTTGCCCCATCTGTACCGAGCTACGAACAGGGAAAACCAAATGAAAAATTCAAAATCGAACAAATTCATTCGCAGGATTGGTTTATTTCCTTACTAATAATCCACATTCAAGCGGCGAACCATCATTTAAGCATATTTTCACGTTTTCATTATCAGAAGTTGGCAAGTTGTACTTTGTTATAGTGTTATTATGCAGAACGTGAACCTTATCTTTCAAAATACGCAATTCTCTCATGGCAGCGGCGATTAAAATGTGGTTTTCTACTATGTAAGCTAAATTTTCCACGGTTTTTGCATCGTCTATCTCAAACGTTGTGGCAATATTATTAGATCCGCAATTCCAAACCTAATTTTAATATCGCGGAATGAAGTACAAGTATCTGAATATTGGTTAGATAAAATAACCGACGAAAAGACCTTCATTTGAGAAACATGTCGGCAACTAATTGAGCGCACGGTTTCCCAAACGTCAGTTCGTTGCAGCAAGTCCTTGGTATTTTCATTCAGCGACGAAACGCGATTACTGAAAGATTCCGACTCTTTGACTAATTCCTTATCCCAGTTTTTTTCAGGTTCGCTTTCAACTAACAGTATTGAGAGGTCATGAAAAGCGGCGTTCTTTGCTGCAAATACAAAAATTACTGTTTGTTGGCAAAATGTCGAAGAAAAGTTTATATTTTAGTAATGTATACTACCTAATTTGCAAGCTAAAACCGATCCTATCATTCCTCCTCCATTAATGACAATGTCATAATAGTTCGCAATTGTCGAAGTCGAAAATGCTCGTTTACATATCATGGTGAGATTAAGCTTGATTAAGCCTTTAAAGCAGACAACATAAAAATGATGGTGTAATTTCAATAGGAATGTTGAAACCGTTTCTTTCAGTCCAAATATGTCCAAATCTCGTTGGATTGTGAATACGAAACACATAACATGAAACGACAAACGAAATCACAAAATTTGTAACTGCTTACTACTGATAATTTCGAGGATATATATTATAGTCTTTGACTATAATTATAGTGATGGGTAGTTCGTTCAGGAGTTAGTTCTTTTGAACGAATCCTAGAAGTGAACTAATCGATCATTTAGTTCACTTCTAAATGAACTAGTTCATTAGTTCTTTTTTTTTGATAGTTCTCAGTAAAGATGTGCGTTTTAGTTCATTTGAGGGATTTAGTTCAAAAGGTCTCGGTCTTTTGAATGAACTAGTTCAAAATGAACGAAATGAGCTGCATGAATCAAACCTTTGAGTATGTATCATTTCATATGGAGAGCAATTCGTATACATTTTCTATACGTAGTTACTTTCAGACATAGAAAGCACTTTCATTCCCCAAAAACCTTACTATTTTGTTTTGTTTTTTGTTGATTGATAAGAAATTCCACTCATCCAGTGATTAACAACAATGCTGTGACGTATAAGAGTGAACTAGCTTGTAGGTCTATACAATATAACTTTGATTTGATAATATCTTTTAGTTCAAAATTAACTAGTTCATCATCTTTTGGTCTCGTTCATTTAGGTCTTTCAAAAGATTAGTTCAAATGAATTAGTTCTTGGTCAACCGACACATCTCTAGTTCTCAGTTCTTATCAGTTTACTCTACTCGATCTGTTGAACAAACAGAAGTTTAAGTAAGTAGCAGTTGATGAGTGAGTCAAACAAATAACCAATAGTTCTAGCATGAATTTATGAATACGAGTCAATCATAATATCATATAATAAATCAGTTGATTTAAATGATACGAGCCAATCATGAATCGACTGATTGAAGTGATCGAGTTGAAAAATTTACTCAACTACTGAACTAGTTCAGTGAATTAGTTCACTTTGGTGAAGCAGACTCAATGAACTAAATCCGCAAAATTAACTAAAATTCCCATCTCTATATTATACTTTGAGGATATATAAATGTCTGTGAATATGAGCCTGAAGCCCATATTCATAAACATCATTTTAACCTCCCTTCACTTAAACTTCACTTAAAAATGACTTAAATATGAGAACATTGTATCTCTTATGAGAGTTCCAATGTAAAAATAAAATGTTACCACATTTTTAAATACAAAATTGCGTCAAAAGTCATTTTTAAGTGAAGCTTAAGTGAAGGGAGGTTAAAGTAACATTTATGAATATGGGCCTGAGTGTCCAAACAATAGATGCCACATGCTGGTGTATGAAATACCCCAGACTGAACACTCCAACCAACCAGAATTGAAAATCAGTGTAAAAATGAGGTACTTCGTACTTCAATGTTTATAAGCAAATGCATGTGGTGAGATTTTCCTTCAATCAGATATTTAGATGGAAGTACACATCTTTGTAGACGTGCTTTCTATAGGTTGGACACCGAAACTGCCCATGTATCGTTTCCATCATATATATATCCTTGAAAATATTATATAATGGAGACGACACATGGGCAGTTTTGGTGTCCTGCCAATAGAAAGGGCTTCTACAAACACATGTACTTCCAACTAAATATCTAATTGGAGGAAAATCTCGCAATGGGCATTTGTTTATAAACACTAGTATACAAATCACCTCACTTTTACAATTTTCAATTCTGATTGGTTGGGGTGTTCAGCCTGGGGTACTTCATACACCACCACGCAGCATCTATAGTCCCAATACTCAACCCCATGTTAAAACTGTTCCATGTCATCTTTGTCATATATATGTCCTTAAAGACTAATAATATAAACTGGGTGTTGTTATTTCTAGCAGCTTGGATGAGGAGTTAGTTTTCAAATTATTCAGTAAATCATGCAAAGTGGTATAGAAATACAAGTCTCAGTTATCAGATTTTTTTATCATTAGAGTTAATGGAGACTGCAGAGTGGGAATTTTTCACTTTTCAATTTACATTTATTAAAAAATTAAGTACCCTAATTTATTTTGTAGTAGATTGATGTAACGTCAAATTTAAGTTGAATATTTTATGAAAACAATATTAGCTTGTGGTGTCCAAAAAAACTTTGTCATATTTAAAATAGACTAAGTACCTGTCCAACTTGTAGATTAATTGATGTGTGACAGGTCTGAAGTTAATTAAGTAGGTAAAAGATACCTTTTCATAATTCATTGACATACTTTTAATATTTGATGAACAGATTGAAAATGAAATGCAGGCTTTATTCGGCTTTTGTGAAAATTTTTCAAAACTTTCTTCACTTTCAATAACACATTTAATATTTTTATCATCTTCATCAAAACTGATACAATTTTTCTTCAAGTCAAGAATGAAATCTTTGTATGAAAACATTGTGAATATTATAAAGTATTAATATTAAAAATGAAATTAAAAGCCAACTTTTTATCTTGTAGTTTCAGCTTTGCTAAATTTTTCTACATTTTTCTTCACTATAATAACATCAAAAAAATAAAGGAACACCCAGGGAGTACGAGCAATCTTGTTCATATTCAGTACAGATCCGAGCAACTTGTCACCCAAGCTGGTAGAAATAACAACACCCATATAAATTATATAAGTGATAAGAAGACAGAAAATTATTGGGCTTTCAAATGTTCTATCTCTCTTATGGCATCGGCAAACATACAAAATAATATATTCGTTCGTGATTATATAATGTTTTTTTATTTCCTCCAATAACTTCTCACACAATCTAAGATTATGAAAAAATGGGAGGAATCACAAGAGACATATTTGTTATGGAGAGCTGAAATTTTTATGAGTTGTTTTAGCATATCAGCCTTAAATTCTGTGAATACTTCAGTTCAATGGCACATTTTATTTTCGAAATATTGCTGAAATTCTGCCAACTCCTCAACAAAATCGAATCCTTATTTCAATTTCTCAATCTTGACAGAATTTCAGCAATATCTGGACAACGAAGAATGAGATTGAGCTTAAATTTTCAGAGACATTGAGATTATGTTAACTAAGTATTGGGTGAAAACTTGGCTTGAAATATCGCTGAAATTTTACAACTAGATTCAGGTCATATTATTTGTATAGGTATTCCATGTAATGAAAGATTCAAGAGAAATTATAAGAGAACTGTTAATTGTAGAGCTGAAATTTTTACAAAATTTTCGGCTAATATACAATATCCCAGAAAAATTTCTGCTCTTTACAGTTGAAAGTTCTTTCTTAATTTTTCTCGATCTTTCATTGCATGGAGTGAAAAATGATGGAGTTTCAGCAATATTTTTAAAACAAAACATACGTATTCATGCAAATTTTCTTTGAATTGTTAGCTAACATATCATATACCTCAATGTCTCTATTTTCACCGAATTTTTTTTGATAACTTTGATCGAACTGAAAGGAATAAAGGATTCTACTTTTTTATAGCATGAATATTGATGACTGATACTGCTCAATCCAACATGGTTAAGGTTATACTCATTCTTGGTTTAAGGATTTTCATTTTAAATAACACCAGAGCATTTTGGAGCAGGGAGCAGATTGAAAAACTAGGTTTTTTGAAAAACCAGGAGCAGGCAAACCAGATTCCTCAAATAAACAATTTTGTCCATCAATACAATCAACAATCTCAGGTTTTTATAAATTGGTTTGTAGCTCGTAAAAAAAGCCTAGTGAAAATCTTACAGTTGTCAAAGGAAACTTGAAATGAAAATGTACTATCATTCATGAGTTTCATGGTACAGAAGGTACATAAAGGTTTGGGTCTGCGTGACAAGATGCTGTGATAGTTAAATTCGCAGCATTATATTGGTTCATTCTACTCAAAAGGTTCAGATACCAACTTCCTTAACATTCCCGACTCGAAATAGGGGCATCATCGGTTTGATTCAACTGGTACTTTCTAGTGCAGTTGGAAAATTCAACTTATTCAAGCTAGAGAACCATTCGACCCTTCTTTCTTATAACAATATCACTATCATCAATTGTCGAGTAGAATGTATTTGTTGCTCGAACCCATAATAAGTTAGGTTAAAAACGAGTTTTTAAAAAATACGCTTTTATGATTTAGAAAAGAAAATAACGGCGAAAGAGAAAATAAAATTGCTCACTTTTTTTTTTTCCAAGACAGAACCAAACAAAAATTGAAAAAACAACTGATAAAAACGGATATAAGTGTACGTGTTTCGCAACACGTAAGTCATCCGGTGTATTTCAACAAATTGAGAGAGTAGAATAAAAGCGTACAAAAATACAAAAGAAACTAACAGAACATAGATACTCTGAGACCGTAAAGAGTATTTTAATGGCAACAGTTCTTAGGCACCGTGACAACAAAAAAATAGAAATTTAATTTTGCTATAATCTTACTAGAATTAATCTCGCGGTACATCCTTCGAGTGTATATGTAATGGAGAGCTGATTTTTATAAAATTTCTATAGGTAGTTACTATCAGACACAGACAGCGTTTTAGGAGAATAAAATTACTCAGTTTTGTACGTTACTATATCTATATATACGAATATGTAGATATACATCTTACGGTAATTTCGTTCCTCGAAACACCTTATCGATGAAGAACGGAACCAGGACTACTAGAAAAATCAACCCTCCATTACATACTATTCTATTCAAATTGCACATCAAACTTTTCTCGTTTTGTTAGGATAAGCAGATGTAACACAAAACCTAAATTTTTCACAAATACCTACATTGTTTTTTTCCCCTTTTTTAAAATTTATTTAGTACCCACAAAAGAACGCGACGTTCTTACTCATCACTGTTATTTCAGTAATAAAATCTCAAAATTTCAATGAAATAAAAAATATTATCCAACTGGTGGTCGAGGTACCGGGCCATATCTTCGACATGCCTCATGAGAAAATATTATACAGATTGCAACTGTTTCATTTAACAAGTCAGGGATCTGCGAAGCGTAGGGGTTAGGTGCTCAGCTTGGTGAACAAGAAATTGCGAATTCGAGACGGACGACAGACACATTTTTGACCCAAAAATGGCGGTGAATTCAGGTTGCTTGGGTTGTGAAATTATTAGTACTCCAGTAACGAAAAAATTAATACTTGATATACTATTGGCTTCGATCATTTAGTACTGGATACCCAACAGCCTTATCTCACAAATATTAACGAAACGTGCTATCATTCTAAAGCCCTAAAACGGACATAGGTTTTATGAGCATGCACAGTGGATCTTTTTTTGTCTGTTTTCAGTCTCTTGCTCCTTTGAATTTAAGACTAAATAATTACGTTCAGTGAATTCGGTGAAATCGAGTGACTCATGTCCATTTTAGGGCTTTAGGCTTTATTGTTGGCACCGATTAGTGCGTTTACCTGGGTATACAGTACTAAATGATCGAAGACTAATAACAATCGAATTACGAACTTCCCTCCACATTTCGACCACAATATACTATAGATTATTCACTTTTTCTCTCCGAACACACTTTTGCACAGTTACCCACCTCAATTCCATGCAACTGTCTATTCAAGACAATGTGAAAATACAGGTTTGCACAGTTACCCGCCTTAAAACTGTGTGGTTTTTGAAAAATAACGTCACGAGTATTTATTCTATATTCTCCTGCCACCAGGTGAAATGGCCACCTAGCCGAAGCCCATAAAAAATTTAAAAACTCCGCACACGGATACTTCGTTCACATATTAAAATCAATTTTATCAACGGTATAACAGGATACAGATTTTCGAATATCACATTAAAATAAAACTCATATATAAAATAACCATTTGAATGCAAAGAAAGTTCATTCATGATCGAAAGTTATACAAGTGAACGACGTAACTAGGGAAAAGAAATGAATGACGAATTAACCATCCATCCATCCATCCATCCATACACAACTGCAACACACTCAATCCGGGATAATATTTCAAAAACTGCATTTAAAAAGTTCAATTGATATTTCAGCCATACAGAGAACATTAATATGAAACAAAATATCCTCACATTTCAACATGCGAGGATTGAGGCGGCAGAATAAGGCCACCATTCCTCAAAACCAAAAATAACACAAATGAGATCGGATTTCACATTAGAACGTTGAAGGAAGTCCTCATAAAGTAATCATCTTAAACTTGAGGTACGCATAATATCACAGTCACTAAATTCCATTTTTGTTTTGTTTTCCATTTAAAAAATATATTGGAACTTTCAATAATTAGGTTGAAAGAAACCATAATATATACAAACTTATTTTATGAAAAGAAATAAGAGGTTAACTTTGGAAATTATTTCAACTAGAACTGAATTTAAAACTTAAAAAATGACGTACCTATTATTGAAGGAATGAACGAATTAAAAAAATTCAAAAACACTATTTTGATAAGTTACACACTTGGGCACAGCCAACACACAGTCTCACAAACAAGGAACAACAGAAACAGTACAGCAATAATCATAATAAGGGAAATAAATTTAGGTGGAGAAACGAGTAGGTACTTTGCATTTTGTTGAACTTTAAAATAATGATTAAAATTTTCGTAGCCGACCACAGGATAAAGACATTCACACACAATCATGATATGTCGAGAATTTTCATCGCATGCAACACATTCATTTATACGACATAAATAATTTCTTAATGGCATTTATTCAGACACGTACGCATTCGACACTCATATAGAGAATTGAAAATCCAACACATTCTCTCTCACTTCATTCAAATAAAAGCAGCATGTATTCTAATGAAGCGAAAACAGGAACATCCTTGGGTTTTTTTTCTGACACATTCTACTTGTGATCTGAAAACAGAACAATAAAAAACTAAAATAAAAAACGAGAAAAAAAAATAATACGAAGTTTAGGAAAAATTCGATGAATCAGGAGCCGTAAATTTTTACCTACGGGGCAAAGGGCGTAGCCAGAAAATTTTCCAGTGGAAGCAAAGCAGGTTTCATTAAAGTAGAGACCAGCTAGGGGGTTAACAGGCAGTGATATAACCAGGAATTTGTGTCAATATGCCGCCCTCAATTGCAATAAGACTGTACTCAGGATTTACCTCCAGAGGAGATTTTATTGTGACAAAACGATTATTTTGAGAGGGTTGTATTTGTTTTTTGGGTAGGTGGGGGAGTTTCCAACAACCCCGGTGAACACACGAGGCCTTGGCCCACAGTGTAATTATTGTACAAATAGTTCAAAAATTAACTTCCAATTGTAATTTTTCCAATTCTAAAACTCAACCACCTGGGGAAAAGTATCCCTTTAACCTCTAGTTACGCCACTGATAACAAAAACATTCGACGATGCAGTCACAGTCGATTTTACTGGCTGTGCAAAAAGCAGGTCATTGAAAATTTTCTAATAAAACTGACGTAAAGAAATTTGTAATATTTTCAAGAAAAAAAATATTACCCATAGTTAGCTTTTATTTAATAAAAATTTTAGCTTGATTAATCAAAAATAAGTAGATTCTCTCCGAAACCCACTTAAAAGTCATGCTAGACAGCCGAACTTTTTCTGATTATTTCTTCATTTCTATTTATTATCGCCGATATTAGGATAAAGAATAAGTTAGGTTAAAAACGAATTTAAAAAAAATACGCTTTTATAATTTGAAGAAGAAAATAACGGCGAACGAGAAAATAAAATTTCTCACTTTTTTTTCCGAGACAGAAACAAACAAAAATTAAAAAAACAACTGATAAAAACTGATATAAATGTATGTATGCGGGTGTCGCAACACGTGAAAGCAGCGCTGAAATTGGTCATCCGGTGTACTTCAACAAATTGAGTGAGTAGAATAAAAGCGTATAAAAACATCAACTTTTTTTCTTTTTTAACTGGCATTGTTTTTTGAAAATTCAGGGGGTAATTGCTCCCCTGTCCTATGCTGGCTACGCTTTTGCATGGAGCAGAAAACAAAAAAAAAAAAATCAATTTATCATGAAATATAAAAAGATCTGTCTGCACGGATGTAATATTTAATTGTTTGGCCACATAACCGTAAGGTCGCGCTCGTAGGTTTGAAATCACTAACACCGACTTTCTCCAAACAAAATGGTAGTTTTTTCGGTTCAGGTATTTGAGACTCCCCCAAGTGATTGAGAAATTCATAAGGAGAACATGTACAAATGCTGAACGAAACAGTTTCGAAGTCGAAATAAAATTAAAATAAATAAAAGATCAAGAATTTCCAATTTTAAGCGGATTATTTTCACAAATAAAAAAAATTAAATTTTCCACGAAGAGATCGAGTCATAACTCGAATAGATTAAATTTAACAGAATTATATTTACGATATACGTTAAATAAAAAAAAAAGGTATTGAATTATTTCATCAAAAGTCGATAACATGCAAAAATGATATTTCTGTACGATACGAATTTATGAAAACGCACAATAACTATTTTTGCGGCTAAATTAGCATCCTCAAAATGGATGAATACAGCATCTGCAATTTTAAATTTAGTTCTTACTTATCTGGGCTCATTTCGAAGACTAGATTTTCTTTTTTTGTAAAATAGAAATTAACAAATGTTTAAAAAATCTAAGAAAGCAGGAAAACATAACAGATTCATAAAATGAAATGATAGATTCACATTCAAGAAAATTCAGCATGTTGTTTCAATTGGGTTTCGGCTAAGCAGCCATTTTACCTAGTGTCTGGAAAATATAATATTTGGAGTTGGAGTGGCGGCGGAGGCGGTTAATGGTCTACCAGTTTGATTTTATCAATTACATACGGGAGTCCAATACAACCGAACTGAACACACTACCATTTATAGTCGGGAATGTGACGACAGCTGGTTTCGAACTCAAAACATTTCGATCGCAAAGCCGAGCACCAAACCACAACGTCACGCAAACCACAAGATTAAATTGAGAAGCTAATTTACATCAATTTCTTAAAAATTAAATTACTGCATTATCAACACTTAAATTTTGCACTCACCAAGATGTTGGCGTTAATTTGGCGAGCTCTTTCGTAACCCAGTAGCCATAATTCTTTGTTTTCGATATCGAAGATTTACGAGCTTGCAGCAATAACTTATGGATGGGCTGTAAATCTAATTTGCCCACAACTTTTTTTCCAAATATCGTACATAAATCGCTAAAATTATTCGACAACGTAGCAATTACTTTCATCGATGCTTACACGATTAGCAAAAGAGACGAATTTTCAGCAATATTTCTCACCCGACAAGAGCGACACAAGCACAAATAACGTCGTCGTTATTGTAACTATCTAATGCTACTAAGCTAACGAAACTCGCTATGAAAGGTATATGAGCTTCCAGTGGAGAAGTTGCATTGTTGTCCGCAACCATTCCTTGTATAATTCCAGAGTAAGCATTTAGAATGCTTTCGCGTAATTCGTTTAAATAATCTACCATGTCGTAATCATTCTATAAAGGATGATCGAAATGTAAAAAAATTAGAGACCAATAGCAAACGATTACACGAAACCGCGACGCAGCTATATAAAACCAACTACCCACTCGATCAACGTCGATGCTTGAAGCCTGAACCAATATCCCCAATACAACGTCCAAATATTTTTCATACGCTGGTCCAACTGCAAGAGCAATATCACCCAGTACCGAAATGATTTGTGGTTTTACTGATCTATGCACAGAATTATCCTAAGGCAAAAAATTTAGGAATAAAATTTATTGTTACACATATGATAACTAGACCATGCTACTTACACTAAGATTTTGTAACATAAAATTCATTATTTCATCACAGTGTGGCAGAATCGCATTTTTTAATTCACGACAAAGATCAGCAACAACGCCAACAGCAGCCAGACAAACCTAAAATGTAGAAAAATACTCGCATCATGAACCAATCAAATTTTCGATAGAAATAAAATGCAACACAAGCTCATTACCTGGTAGTCCGCGTGATTTTTCAGGCCCTCCAGTAAGAAAGGTTTAAATGAATCCAAATATTTGACAAAACCTTCTCCAAGGACTTCGATTAAGGTTGTTACCGCTCGCATAGCTTCTTCGTGTACATCTCCAGCTTGATTCGAATTGGTCATGAACATTTGAAGCAACGCGGCCATTATCTGGTCCGAAATTTTGGGCGCATCTTCCGGCGACACTTTACCAAGAACACTCTGAAAATGATTCCAGTCAGTAAAGAATAATCTTCAAAGTTGAGTTGAGGGGCAGCATTAACATATACCTGCAACGTAGCACATAATAAACTTTGCAAATCTGTCATCTCACTCCGTTCCGCAATGTTATGTGTTTGTCCACCAATAACTAGAACTTGATTCAATCTTTCCAAAACAATTAAAGTTGTTTTTTGTACAGTTGTGTAGCAATCGCTTGGGGAATTCTTAATCATTTCCATAAGAGCTTCGTACGCTGCCAATCGCAATTTCGCCTGGAAAAAATAGAATATTAAAATATTTGAAAATTTTAATAAAGAAATCAACAATAATTTTATTTTTACGCGAGATCCATCAGCACGAGCAGTGGTCTCTAGGAGTTTTTCGACCAACAACTCGAAATACTGCGACAAACAATACGTGCTAGGTTCATTGTTCGACTGTTTGCATGCAGCATCATAACTAGCTTTGGCTAATTCTACAAACGCCCAGCATACATTTGCAGCAACTCGTGGTTCAGATTTCAATCCATGAACCATGGCTTCCAGCAAACCTTTCAAGTACAATTCGTTAATAGCAGATTCAGGAGCGTTTTCACAGATTTGACCGATGATCCAAGCAGCAGTATCTCTAACCGCAACACTTGAATCGTACATCAATTCAATTATGGTGGGCATCGCAGGCTCAACGACGGGATTCAACAAAGAAGAATCCAAACCACGTAAAATGGAACCTGGATCAGAAAGATAAGGCAGTGAAATACAAGCTTATTCGCAGAACACCAATTAATGATATCTAATTCCAACCAAAAGCTAATAACGCAGCATCACGGAGTCTCCAATTGAGGTTTTTAATGTTTTCTTTAACAAAGGGTAAAACATGAGGTAATATGTCTTTTGAGCAACAACTGACCAATAACGACAAACAAACACTAGCAGCTTTACTGGCAACCCATTCATCTTCATCATCGAATTCTTCCTGCGACAGTTCAGAAATAACAAGATTATAGACGGCAATGAGAGACCAGAAATGAATGGTGAAATGGAAATAATACCTGTTGCGTAAGTTTTTGCATTAATATTGGGGCTAAATACTGAAGAGCTCCTTTAGCATAATGCCGTGAATAAGCGGTGGACTGGGTGGGCAAACCAGTTTCTTCAGCTTCGGAATCTTCGATAGCTAAATTAATTTCCTCGTCACAAACTGTTGACCAGAACTCAATGCCCTGTAAAGCTATTTCATCCACATCGGATTTCATAGCTTCCATCGTAATCTGACAAAAAAAAAAAAAATTCAACATACGTGCTAGAATTTCTGAAGATAAAAAAAACATCAAAATGACAAAAACAAACAGGGAATAGAGCTTGAGCCATATAAGCATCCATGAATTCGTAATAAAGAGACATTATCTTGACTAAGCACTGTAGAGCTGTAACACGAATTTGAGTGTCTTTAGATTGAGTTGTTTCGCACACTACTTCCATTAAATAGTTCCTTTCCATCTGAAACATGAATCTTGTGGATGAGATAGGTTTTCAAGGAAACTTTCCATAATAAGATGAAACAATAGCTACTCACCTCTTTCTCAAAATTAGCTTTGGTGAATTCTAACGAATTCAGCAAAGCTGTGACGGCAGCCCGTCCCACGTGCGGATTTGTTGAACTTTTTCGCATACCGTGTACAATGGCAGTCAAAATATTGTTAGAAAATGAAATGATACATTCGTAATCCTGCACAAGAATATATTCATTTTCAAAATCATAAGATAGTTTAAGAATTCAGAAAATTCAAAGGTTATACAGAAACTTACAATGTCTTGACAAATATAACCCAAAGCTTCTAAACTAGCTTCTGGAGTACTATCGTTTGTTGTATCAGTAATAATATTTGAACATAGTACATTTATCACTTCTCGCCAGCTTCCCAGAGGTAATTCAATTAAAGCAATGAATGCTACACATTGCGCCGCAGAACTAGGTCGACTAGATTCCGTACCCAAACTTTTCAGAATCTAAAGAATAGGAATCTGTTAGAAGTTAAGGTCGATAAAAATACAGCGAACGAAACAAGCAACTCACATTATTCTTAATGTAAATTTTAGAATCATCAAGAAATGAAAGCCATCGTTGTTGACACTGATCTTTAGTCGTTTGATCTTTAGAAGTTAACGAATTTTTAATTTGAAGACCGGCAGCCATACGAGCGACTGAGTTATTAACTGGGTTGACCAGGACATCGGAGAGTGCTTTAAGAAATTCCGACTGAAAATAGCAAAATACGTACGATTGGATTCAGTACAGGAAAAATACATATCATTTTCTGCAGAATATACAGAAACAATAAAAAGTACCGGATTCGATTGTAAGCCATGTTCCAGGAAACGTTGGGCCGTCTCTAATTCTGTTTTATCTATAAAGAAAATTTTCAGCGATAAACTGAAGTTGGTACTTTAAACTTAAGAACGAACAAATCGATTCGCCAAGATTATAAAGAGCAGCAGACAGAGAGAAGCAAACTCCAATGAATGGTTCGAAATACATGATCGGTAGCTTACCTGGTGATATGGTTTTCTCGAGGACTTGAACTAACGACGAGATATCCATGATGCTCGTCTCTTACTCGAGTTGCACAACAATGTTGAACCGATATTAAATAACTAATGATTGATCGATAATTTGTGGTTCTTTGAAATATATAAAAAAATAACGTAAATTTCGTTCATAATTTACAATAAAAGAGGGCCAACGTTGATTGGCCAAACCCAAATCACAAGACCAAGTGTTTAGGCAAGGTATGGAGGAGCAAGAAGGTTGTCTTTAGAAAAATTTCTATCCAGTTACTACCTTCGACAAAGCTTTACAGATACGAGTACAGTAATAATTATGTTATTTCGTAGCCAACATAGGGTTTGTGACCAGAACGTTTTTGGGGTTATTGGTTACTGGGAACCAATAAAAATCTATATTGGTTACTGGTTATTGGTTGTTCACACGACGCTGTTTTACCAGCAGTGGCAAGTAACTGGTAGCCAGCACTGGTAAAGTGGTGGTACTGCTAGTTGGCTGGTTCATACAGACAATGCTGGTAAAACAGCTGCAGCTGAGATTGTTTCAAAGATTTTATCAATAAATATATAATTATTGATGTGAGGTATGCAGAACGAGGATCGAAAGAACTCGAGACTTTTGACTTTTAAGACGTTTATTTCGCAACTAAAAATATATTTTACAAATGAAAAAGTAAATGGTGAAGCAACAGCGATATGCGATCGAAAGTAGTAGGGGAAACACTTCGTGACTAGACTGTACATGTGACATATATATAGAATGATACGATGATGATGATGAAGAATGAGATGAGGTGGGATTTCGTATCAACACCCCCCTGAAATTTTACCGAATAATTTCTTCATCATGTTCCCCGAAAATGAATTACCAATTATTATTAAAAAAATATTAAATACAAAAAAAATACAAGTACAAAAAGAATATATGCATAATATAAAAAAAATTACGAAAAAAAATATTGACATTGTATGTTTATTATTGATGGTAACTTTAGTTTTTAAAAAAAATTTATTGCGCTGTGCTTCAAAATAAAATTGGTAAAAAACAAATTAGCATAAAATAAATAAATAAATGTATATAAGAATATGGTAACATGCATGCAATAATGAACACTATCGTGTACGTAAATATTATATGGTATATGTGATGTAAATTAAAAAAATAAAAATATATAAAAAATTAAAAAATGGTAACATGCATAATTATTAAAATATTTTGAGTAATATATAAGTTTTTCGCTCGTATAATTCGAGTCAAAAAAAATTCTAGTAAAATATTCACGAACATATATACGAATAAATAAAAATAAGAGAAGGCGAGAGAAAAAAATATGATAAAAGGTTTTTCCATTTGTAAGGTTCAATGAATTAGAACGTACGTTGCGTATTTTATCTTAAAAATAAACATGAAAAAGATTGTAGAATAATATTCGTTGCATCGTATACTATCTTTCGTACGTTGTATTGTATTCGAAGTGGCGTTTAACATGTTTTAGATAAGGCAACGTTTTTCGGTTTATCATAATTTGCGGTCATGTAATGGGTTTTTATCTCTTGTGATGTTTATTGTTAAAGAGTTTCCTTTCATACATGCGTGTGGGAATATTTCGTGTATTTTTCTCACGCTTGTTGGAAAGTGTATAGGGTTTTTATTATACGATTTGTAGGGTTTTTACTTGCTCGATTTTCTAAATTTTTTCTTTGTTGTAATATTCGAGATGTCGAGGATTTATCTGTTACAGGTATTTTCTGGTAAATGGTCTTATTAAGTATATTTTTGACAATGATTGAAGGTTAATTTTTCAGCAAATATTTTCGTGTTATGACTTATTTTTGAACGTTTTACGACTTGTACTTAGAATAGGACGAAATTCTTTTTGGACATATTCTGACTTTGACATGAATTAATTATTATATTATGTGTATATGTTGGTTTCGTTCAAAATTTTCACAATTATATTCTCGAATTTTGACCGATCCAGCGATTTTGTTAATATATCTGCTAATTGATTTTCGGAGGTAACTGTTCTAAAAAATATTATTTTTTCTTCAATAGCTTCTAAAATGGAGTAACACTTGATCATAAGGGCTCGTGATTTTTTCTGACTTCCCCCGGAACATATTTTTTGCGTTGAGATATTGTCTTCCATAATATCGACCATTAATTTTTCTCCAAAAATTTCGAAATTTAAATATTGTATCACTTTTATAGTATCAAGGGTGTCAAAAACTGCAATTATTTCAGCCGCGGTACTTGATGAGGCGTGAATAGTCTGTTTACAGCAATTCCACTCCACCAAGTCTCCATAGGCGAATAGCATAAATCCAGTTATTGACTTCCCTTTATCCAGATTGTGTAATTCTATATTTTTGTCGTCAACTTGGGGTGCGTAAGATGCATCAATGTATGCCTGTATTCCATCCCCCTTTAATGTAAATTTTAGATTATAATTTTTGGTTGTGTTGACGTATCTGAATATCCTTTTTACGTAATTTTTTAAAGTATCATTTGAACTGTTCTGAAAATGGGAAAAGAAATTTACTGGGAATAATATGTCCGGTCTTGTAAGTCTTGCCAAATAAAGTAGTCCCCCTATCATGGATCTATACTCCGTGTCATCTCTTCCATTTTGTATTTTGTCAATTTTTAACCCAGTTTCCATGGGTGTATTTGTATTTTTGAGTTCAGAGATTCCAAATTTTTTGATCATTTTTTCTATGTGTTTGTATTGCGAAATTGTTATTGTGTTATTTTCAATGTCTCTCATTATTTCCAGACCTACAAAAAATTTTGGATTATTTGTTATCTTAATGGTAAAATCTTTTTGCAATTCTTCATTTATTCTTGTAATGGCCGATTGTGAATTTGATGCTATTAATATATCGTCTACATAACTTAAGAAATATGTTTTTTCTTCCTTATTTTTCATTATGTAGAAGCATCTGTCGCTTTTGGTTTTTTCAAATCCCATTTCTTTTACTTTAATGTCCAATAAGTCATACCACGATTTGCTAGAAGTTTTTAGGCCGTAAATTGATTTCTGAAGTTCTAATACTTGATTTTTATTTATATTAATTCCTTCTGGCCTTTTAACAAAAATTGGTTTTATAATGGGTGAATTTAGGTAGGCAGTTTTTACGTCGTATTGTATCATTATTAATTTTTCTTTATTTACGATTGATAATAATAGCCTTATTGTTCCTATGGATGCTACAGGTCCATGTGTTTCTGCAATGCCATATTCTGTCCGATCCTTAAAGCCACGTGCCACAAGTCTGGCTTTAGGTTTTGGGTTCCCGAATTCGTCAAATTTTATCGTAAATATCCACCTTGTATCTATTAATTTTTGGCGATCATAATCTACCACTTTCCATACTTTCAAATCATCGAGAGAACCAAATTCGTCATTAATGGCCTTTATCCATTCTTCTCTAAAAGGGTTAGTTTCAATTTCCGAGAATGATTTTGGTATATTATCTTCTATGTAGGCCTTATTGTATTTCATTCTGACATTCATAACTACAGGATTTATTATTCCTAAATCATACTCATAGTCTGCCGATTTTATTGTAAGAGGTTTTTTATTAATTAAGAGTGATTTTATATTTTGGGTTTCATCTACTTTAACGTCGCATGATATATGTGATTTTGAATTATATGGATCTCCCAGACAATACCCTGTGTTCGTGTAGCCCATTAATATGTTTTTTTCAGCCCTATGCGCCAATTTTGGGTCGATTTTATCTTTTGATTTTGATTTCGCTTTTGTGGCATTTTGTTTCCTTACCTCCATGGGTATATGTCTGTATGTTAGTGCACCGAATACTTTTAGATTTTTTAGATTTGGTTTTCTTCCGTAAAATAATTCATATGGTGTTTTGTATCCTTCATTCGCTTTAGTTGGGGATCTATTGATTAAATAAGCTGCTGTTACTACAGCATAAGACCAGTATTTTATATCGAGAGAAGCATCAATTAACATGGCCCTTACTCTCCTCATTAATGTTTGATTTTGCCTTTCGGCAACACCATTCAATTCAGGAGAATATGGAACCACATAATCCATTGTTATGCCTATTTCTCTACAATAATTTATTATTTTTGTATCGGTATACTCTTTTGCGTTATCGCACCTTATTGTCCCTATGGGGTGTTCCGGAAATTTGTTTTTCATAGACATTATGATATTTTTAAATTCGTTTGTTACCTGATTTTTATTGGTTATGGGCATGACAAATGTATATTTCGAAAAATGGTCTATGAAGGTTAGAATATATTTTTGATTAGCCACAGAGGGCGTGAATGGACCCATGATATCCGACGATGTTAATTCCAATTTTCGGGTTGGTTTAGTTCTTATTCCTGTATGTCCCAGTTTCGAATTATTGGCTATACAACATATTTGACAGTTAACGAAATCTTCATCTCTAAAATTAATGTTTTCGGGTATTCCTATTGCTAAATTTTTTAATTTCTGTAAATATCTAGCATTTAAATGTCCCAATCTCCTGTGCATTATTAATTTTTTATTTATATTATTATTATTTTTAGGTTCATCTATTTCATTTTTTTCATTGGGTTCATTTTTAATTTCAGTTTCGTCACCCCCCTGAGATTGTTGGGTATTTTCGTTTTCCTCAATAATTTCCATTTCAACTGTGAAATCATCCCATTCATCATTGGTATCTTGGGTGACTGGGGCACATATTATATTTTTTATTTTTTTATCCATATAATCCTCTTTATCTTTTTTTTTTTTTTTATATCATTAGTTTCGACGTTATAGTATATGTAAAATATACCCTCTTCTTTTTTGGCGGTTATTATTATTTCCGCTGTTTCAATAAAATAAATGTTTGCAATTTCCTTTTGTTGGTCGATGTTAATTATACCTGTATTTGTTATTTTTATGGCCGAGATAATATCCAAATTTAAATCCGGCACATAATGAACGTCGTTTAGTTCTATCAATGATTGAATTTTTTTGGAATTTTCGATTTTTATGATCATTCTACCTGTATGTGTAGCATATAAAAAAGTATTTCTACCCGCACATTGTAATTTAATAGGGGTTATGAATTTTTTTACATCCATTAATTTACTAAGATCGGATGTTAAGTGGACTTCTGCGGCTCCATCAAGAATTGCTCTGTTATTTAATGTTTCGTAATTTTCATCTAAATTTTGTTTATTTTCTTTAGTTAATTCATTCAATAACCAATCTTCATTACTATAAAATTTTTTTACCATACAGGACATTTTCACCTGTTGGTCCGAATTCTCCTTTTTACTATTATTGGATGAATTTGGATTTGTTTTTGGTGGATAATTCCCCTGACTATTATTTGTATTATCATTATTATTCGTTTGGGAATTATTACTCACGCAGTTCTGTGCTATATGGCCAAATTGCCCACACCTATAACATTTAGGGTTGTTTTGGTTATTATTTCTACCACTGCCTCTATAATTATTTCCTCTATAATTGGGATTGCCTCTATAACCATTTCCCCTGTAGTTACCATTACCATTATTACCATTATTATTTGTATTACCATTATTTTGGTTTTGTTCCGTCGAATTACCATTATTATTACCATTTTGACCATTATTATTGAAACCATTTCTATTCCCATTTCTATAATTATTTCCTCTATAATTATTATTTTGGTTTCTATAATTATTTCTACCTCGATAATTACTATTAAATCTTCCTCTATAATTATACCTATTGTTACCATTATTATTATTATTGTTCCGATATGTATTATTATTTTGGTTATTACCATTATTATTTTGTTTCTTTAACGTTTGGTCCCTGTATTTTTGGTCTGAGTCCTCTCTCAATATCCTTTTGAAATTATCTAAATTCTTTTCGTTTAGGGGTAGACTTTCATATTGTATTTTTGCGATTTGTTGTTCGTAACATAATGCCAATTGTAAATTTTCTAGTTCTTCGGCTTCTGTAACCTCCTTCCCACTGTCTCTCACATCTGTTACGAGTTCATCCCATTTTTTCAAAAAACCCTTCATATTGCCACCTGGCTGAAACCTAAATTCCAACCATTTTGCTTTTGCCATGTTGGCTGTAACAGAAGTTTTAGTCCCATAAATATTATCCAATTTCTTAAGCATTAGAATTGCAGTATTGCAATCTCGTATTTGTTTTGTTATGTCGTTGGATACTCTTTCTAACACAAACGCTTTGGCGTTGTCCTGCATTTTACAGTAGTTGATCATATTTTTGTCTGGCCGAAAATTTAAATCATCAATATTATTTATATATGATTGTAAAAATTCATGTTCCCCAAAGATGTCGTAATATCCCGCACCTCGGATGGCAGATATAATCATTCTGCGCCAATCTAAATAGTATTTTCCATTAAAAACTTTTCCGAGTGGGGCTTGAATGGGTTTAATTTCGTTCGGGGATGCCATTTCTTCTTTTATTTTATCAAAACCTAACAAATTATTTTCTTTATTGCAAACAGGTGTGTATTTTTTATTTTCGATTAATTCTTTTTCTAATTTTTTTATCAAACTTTTTTCTTCACGATTTTCTTTTTTATCCAGTTTTCTAAATTTATTCAATTAAAGAATCTGTTCATAAATTTTTCTTTCGATTTAGCAGAACTGTAAATTCTGTTCGAAAAATAATTTACTGAAGATTCTGAAATCACAATATATTTTAGAGTACTGATTTCCTCTATTCTACCCGATATGTCTATTACAAAAGATTCCAATATTATTTCACCTGTATAGTATTTTACGTGTGGTAAATTGTAAATTTCAATTTTCAGATCAACTACTTTCTCTCCTTCAAACTTTTTTACTAATTCTTCTAAGTCTTCCTTTTTAATATTGTATTCTCCAATTTTACACTCAGACACGTTTATAATTTGGGACATATGATTTTTAACTATATTTACTTATTTTTGCCTCACTTCAAATACAATTACGAAATACGAAAAATAATTAATTTCATCAAATATTACCTTTACAATGATTTTTACTTTTCAATTTCTGCTGCGCTGATGAATGATTTACGTTTTTTCTGCTGTTGACCTCTGTACTTCCTGCCTAAATTTTTTGTTGTGGGTTGTCCGAAAAAGTTGGGTCTTCGATGTTGGATCTCGTTGAGTCCTCGATGACGGGAGCAGGTTTCCGTTGGCTGTTCTCTTGATCTCGTTGGCGGTCCCTCTGGTTTTAGCGTTCGTTGACTTCCAGTAATGGCCGTTATTTGAGTCCGGAACTTCAGCTATTCTTCAAATTTAAGTTTTGATTTTTTCAAAATAAATTCAAAATTCGAGATACTTTCTCGAAAAACACGATGACTTTTCGTGTATTATTTAATAAAAAAAAAAACATAAAAAATTTTACGCACAGCAGTAAATCAAATTTCCAAAAAATAATTAATTCATTAATTTAAATTTTTCTAAGTCTCTCCTCAAAGTTCTACCGTAGCGATGGCTACCATGATGTGAGGTATGCAGAACGAGGATCGAAAGAACTCGAGACTTTTGACTTTTAAGACGTTTATTTCGCAACTAAAAATATATTTTACAAATGAAAAAGTAAATGGTGAAGCAACAGCGATATGCGATCAAAAGTAGTAGGGGAAACACTTCGTGACTAGACTGTACATGTGACATATATATATAGAATGATACGATGATGATGATGAAGAATGAGATGAGGTGGGATTTCGTATCAACAATTATTGATATGAGGTATAGTATGCAAGGACTGAAAAAGAATATGAGACTTTAATTCATGATTAATTTTATTAGCAGACTAAAAACATATTCGAGAGTAAAATATAATTTGGTATGAAATGGCGAAGCACATGTAGTGAGACAAATATAAAAGAACGTGGTCTTTCCGGTTCATCGCCATTAACTGAATGACGTTGTTCGTTATTTCTTGGAACAAACTTGTCTGTCTTGTCTGTGTTTGTGTAAGTTGGTAACGTTCTGATAAGTCTGTTCTACTGACGTCATAGAGTCGATCAATGACGACATTGAGATAACGATATTGTGTCACATTATCGTTATCGAATCGTGTACGACATCGTTGTTCGTGATACTTGGGAGGGGGGGAGTCTCAGTTTTTCCCATTTTCCCTTCCATTTAGAAGTCACTGGGGAATTGTCTATTATTTGTTTTGGTTTGTTCGTTGTTTTTTTTTGTTTTTTTTTTTTTTGTTTTTTTGTATTGGTAGGTTTGCTGTGTGATGATTAGTATGTTTGTTGTCTGCGAATTGTTTATTGATGTTGTAATAAATAAATAACAAGATATACAAATTATAAAATCGTTTATTTTATATACGAAAATAACAATGCTTATTAATTATGGAAACAATAATACATATATAAGGTTTAGGAACGTTTGTTATCACATATTTTGATCGAATGTTTAATTTGACTTTAAGGAACGTTTATTTGTTAAATCTATTTAATATATTGGTAAATGTTGAGATCTGCCTTCTTCTCCTGTTGTTTGAAGGTCTATTATCACAGTTAGTTTCCAGTTTGAAGTTCTATGATCACAGCTAGTTTCTTGTATGGCAATTCATGTTCGGCGTCATGCTTCTGATGTTATTCTATTCTGGTTTGTCTCTTTCTTTGTGATTCTGTGAAAAGAATAAAATGCATTATTTTTATATAATTATTGTTTGTTAATAAACACGTCAACTGCATCGTTTTTCCTTCTGTGAGGATAAAAGATGGTTGGCTAGTGTTTATATTTGTTGGTTTGTTACATGCTTTGACTATATACATACTGGACTGCTAATACTGATAAGAATAACACAGAGTCTAATGAACAACTGGTGAAGTTGAGTCAGACACCCGTATCCCCGTTCAAAATGTTAGTTTACTGGTTTGCTGTTTAAAAACATAGTGCTACCTGATCCGCATTTAACCGAATTAATTACAAATTTCTATGTAAAAATTAGAATTGACATATTTGTAAGAGTATTTCGCAAGTAGATAAAAACATTCGTCATACAGCAACCAAAAATATTATTTTTATGCATCAATAAATCAAATTTTAAATTGATTTAACTGAAATTTTTGAACTTCTGAGTTTTATAAAACTACAACATTACCGATTTAATTCGTAATTAAAAGCAATAATTGTGGTAAGAAGAGACCTAGTCAAAGGAAAAGACAATAAGTATTAATAAATTTGATAATGAACTAACATTTTGAACAGGGATACGCCTGTTTGTTTTGAACACAGCTTTTTATCAGTATTAGCAGTCCAGTAGGTATATAGTCAAAGGTTACATGTCACCTGCTTCTCCAATCTTTATATTGGTTCCACAGTGGGTCCTCTGGTTGCAAACTTTATCTGTTTCGTTTGTAAGTTTACCCAGAGTAGATTCTCCTAAAGACGGTCTGAGCTACAAATTATTTATGATAATTCGTAGATGTTATGTTTTTTGGGCCACTACTTTTGTGTGTGGATGTTGCAGGGCATCTGGGGAATTTAGCTCTAATGGTGCTAAATATTTAAGGGGTCTGGTGGTGAGTGTTCCGTTTGGAAACATAATGGAGGCTGATCTTATAATTTGGTCTGGAGATTTATGTAATTCTTTAATTACTGCAAGTTGTGGTTTGTTGGGTGTGGATGCGACGTCTATGACGTGTACTAAGTCTCCGATTTTTGGTAAATCATCGTTTGTGTGGTATTTATTTGGTATCGGTTGTGGTTGTTTGTCCCTAAGATATGTGAGATAGTTTTGTTTCCATTGTATCCATAAGTTTTTTAGGTATGTCTGGTCTATTTTCCATATGTGTTGTAAATGTTTTTCTGTTGATGTATGGTTGACGTTTGGT
>WOFM01000232.1:243972-319179 GCA_011428145.1 Ericerus pela
ACATTGAGATAACGATATTGTGTCACATTATCGTTATCGAATCGTGTACGACATCGTTGTTCGTGATACTTGGGAGGGGGGGAGTCTCAGTTTTTCCCATTTTCCCTTCCATTTAGAAGTCACTGGGGAATTGTCTATTATTTGTTTTGGTTTGTTCGTTGTTTTTTTTTGTTTTTTTTTTTTTTGTTTTTTTGTATTGGTAGGTTTGCTGTGTGATGATTAGTATGTTTGTTGTCTGCGAATTGTTTATTGATGTTGTAATAAATAAATAACAAGATATACAAATTATAAAATCGTTTATTTTATATACGAAAATAACAATGCTTATTAATTATGGAAACAATAATACATATATAAGGTTTAGGAACGTTTGTTATCACATATTTTGATCGAATGTTTAATTTGACTTTAAGGAACGTTTATTTGTTAAATCTATTTAATATATTGGTAAATGTTGAGATCTGCCTTCTTCTCCTGTTGTTTGAAGGTCTATTATCACAGTTAGTTTCCAGTTGAAGTTCTATGATCACAGCTAGTTTCTTGTATGGCAATTCATGTTCGGCGTCATGCTTCTGATGTTATTCTATTCTGTTTGTCTCTTTCTTTGTGATTCTGTGAAAAGAATAAAATGCATTATTTTATATAATTATTGTTTGTTAATAAACACGTCAACTGCATCGTTTTTCCTTCTGTGAGGATAAAAGATGGTTGGCTAGTGTTTATATTTGTTGGTTTGTTACATGCTTTGGACTATATACATACTGGACTGCTAATACTGATAAGAATAACACAGAGTCTAATGAACAACTGGTGAAGTTGAGTCAGACACCCGTATCCCCGTTCAAAATGTTAGTTTACTGGTTTGCTGTTTAAAAACATAGTGCTACCTGATCCGCATTTAACCGAATTAATTACAAATTTCTATGTAAAAATTAGAATTGACATATTTGTAAGAGTATTTCGCAAGTAGATAAAAACATTCGTCATACAGCAACCAAAAATATTATTTTTATGCATCAATAAATCAAATTTTAAATTGATTTAACTGAAATTTTGAACTTCTGAGTTTTATAAAACTACAACATTACCGATTTAATTCGTAATTAAAAGCAATAATTGTGGTAAGAAGAGACCTAGTCAAAGGAAAAGACAATAAGTATTAATAAATTTGATAATGAACTAACATTTTGAACAGGGATACGCCTGTTTGTTTTGAACACAGCTTTTTATCAGTATTAGCAGTCCAGTAGGTATATAGTCAAGGTTACATGTCACCTGCTTCTCCAATCTTTATATTGGTTCCACAGTGGGTCCTCTGGTTGCAAACTTTATCTGTTTCGTTTGTAAGTTTACCCAGAGTAGATTCTCCTAAAGACGGTCTGAGCTACAAATTATTTATGATAATTCGTAGATGTTATGTTTTTTGGGCCACTACTTTTGTGTGTGGATGTTGCAGGGCATCTGGGGAATTTAGCTCTAATGGTGCTAAATATTTAAGGGGTCTGGTGGTGAGTGTTCCGTTTGGAAACATAATGGAGGCTGATCTTATAATTTGGTCTGGAGATTTATGTAATTCTTTAATTACTGCAAGTTGTGGTTTGTTGGGTGTGGATGCGACGTCTATGACGTGTACTAAGTCTCCGATTTTTGGTAAATCATCGTTTGTGTGGTATTTATTTGGTATCGGTTGTGGTTGTTTGTCCCTAAGATATGTGAGATAGTTTTGTTTCCATTGTATCCATAAGTTTTTTAGGTATGTCTGGTCTATTTTCCATATGTGTTGTAAATGTTTTTCTGTTGATGTATGGTTGACGTTTGGTTTGTCTGATTGTAGTATTGTGTGTTGAAAGTTTGTGTGAAGAAAGTTGGCTGGTGTAAGGTATGAGTATGTTGATGTTTCTGATTCTGGGCATAAGGGTCTTTCGTTGATCATTATTTGTAGTTGTTTGATAGTAATGTGAAATGTGTGTATGTATATGGGGTGGTGTCCTACTGTCTTATAGTAAGATTGTTTGATAATGCCTATTAGGCGTTTGTAAGTGCCTCCATACCATGGGGCTTTAGCTGGTATAAATTTCCATTGTATGTTATTTTCGTATAAGTAATTTTGTACTTTGTTGTTATTTTTTATGTTGTTCCAAAAGTTTGTTATGTTTGTGTTGATGACTCTGAATTGTGCAGCGTTGTCAGACAGTATTAATTTGGGTGTTCCTCTGTCTGCAAAAAATGAGTGAAATGCACACCAAATTTCTTCTGTTTGTAAAGATTTGATAGGTATTAAATATACTGCTCGTATAGTGAGGCAGGTGAATATGAGGATCCATCTTTTGGATGGTGATGTTGATGGTGAAATCTATTGTGATTGTTGTTTTGTTATTATTTTGTTATATGTATAAAATGGTCCGAATATATCGACACCAGTGTGTGTAAACGGGTAAGCCTTTTCATTGAGTCTAAAGTTTGGTATGGTTGAAAAGGGTGGTTGTTTATAGGGTTTATTTGAATGAATTTTACATTTATAGCAATTTTTTCGAATCGTTGATATGACTAGTTTGTTTATGCTTCGTGTGAAGAAGTTTTTTCTAAATTTTGCGACCATATATCTGGTTTTGCTATGGTAACCTTTTTCTTTTATGTATGATATTATTAATTTGGTTAAGTGTGATTGTGGGGGTAATAGATATGGTGTATAAGTTTGTGTATGTAATGTATGTGGAGGTAGGTAGTTATGTAATCTGAGCATGTTATCTTTGTCTAATTTTATGTGACATTTTTTGAATATTGCGTATGGTGGTGGGTTTGTTTGTTGTAATTGTTGGAAAATGGGTTTACAATATTTTTTTTGTTCTGCATTGATAAAGATAGTTAGTATTTGAAAAAATTGGTAGTTTGTGTGAAGGTATGGTATTGTAGAGGATTCATTGTTTGCTATTTTTTCTCTAAATTGTTTTAATGCTTTTATCGTAATTTGGAAGGTCTTGATTAATTTTTGTAGTGAAGAGAATTTGTGAAGGTCTAGGTTAAATGGTGTTAAGTTTTTTCCATATATATACACGTGATGAGTGTGTTCGTGTTTGGTGACAGAATTTGTGATTATCTCTTCGTGATCTAATTGTGGGTGTGAATTTTGTGCTTGTGGTGTATTGTCAACTATTTCCTCATGGTCTATATTGGGATTTGTCTTGTTGTTGTTGGTTGTTTCCGATATTTGTTCGTAATGTGGGATTTTGTATGTTCTAGACTGTGTTTGTCTGTGTTTGCATGTATATGTGTGGTCATTATATGTGTTGTTTAATATTGTTTCGTTAGTGTATGGTTGGGCGTAATTGTGTAAGGATTCTGCTATAGTCTAGAGGGTTTGTTCATGTTGGTCTTCTGTTTGGATTTCTGATGTTTCATCTTTTAGTGTGTGTAAATCTGTTTGTGGCCATTCTGTTTTTTCTTGCGTTAGCCATTCTGGTCCTGTGAACCATTTCGATTGTGTTAGGGATGTTAGGTTTGCTCCTCTGGATCCTATATCTGCTGGGTTTTCTTTGGTTGGTACGTATTGGTATAGTATGTTTGGGATTGTTATAATCTCTTTGACTCTGTTTTGTGTAAAGGGGGGTAAAATTTTTCTTTGTGTGAGCCATATGAGTACGCATTTACTATCAGACCATAAAAAGGATTGTTTGTTATGTGATATTTGTAATGTTTCTCTAAGGAATTTAATGAGTCGTGCTCCGAGTAATGCTGCTATTAATTCTAATTTTGGTATTGTGTGTGTTTTTGCTGGTGTTAGTCTGCATTTGCCTATCAGGAATCTTAATGTGTGTATATTGTCTGTTTTTTATCTTAAATATGCTACTGCTGAGTATGCTATTGCGGAGGCGTCTACGAATATGTGAATTTCTGCTTGTTCTGATATAAATGGTTTTTGAAAAAATTTTCTTTGGAAACATATGTCGTTACATTTGCTTATGTCTGTTATAATGTTTTCTTCTATTGGTATTAAAGAGGTTGGTAATGGTGTGTCCCATTCTTGTTTGTGGTCCCATAAGGTTCGTACAAAGGCTTTTGCTGGAACCAATAATGGTGCAAACCAACCTAATGGGTCGAATATTGCTGAGAAATTACTGACGAATGTTCTTTTAGTGTGTTGGTCTGGTGTTTTGATCTTGGGTTGTAAATAGAGTATGTCTTTGCTATAATCCCATTGAATTACTAATATCTTAACTGGGAGTTTTTGAATTGCGTTTTTTGTAGTAAATAATGATTGTAAGTTTTCGTCATTTGTTGCCCATTGTGCTAGTTCCATAGAGATGTCATTGAATGTTTTGTTTGATGCGTTATATAGTTTCACTGCTTGTTTGTGTGTTGGCACCGATGTAATTAGATTGTCTACGTAAAAATTGTTTGTTAATATATTGTAAAATTGCGGATTTGTGGTTTGGAAGTGGTAGAGTAAGGTTGCTGCTAATAAGAATGGTGATGCTATGACTCCGAAGGGTACTCTTTTAAATTTGATGATTATAAGATTGTGGTTTTCCAATTTTTTGTTCGGGTCTTTGAGCCATAAAAATCTTGTGACGTCTCAGTCTGATGGGTTTAATTCTAGTTGTAAAAATGCTTTTCTAATGTCTGCACTTATACCAATTGGGTTTAATCTGAATGTTATAAATAGTTTTACGAGGTCTGCGAGAAGTTTTAATCCTTTGTGTAAACAATCATTCATTGAGTGGTTTGCTTTTTTAGTTTTTACTGATCCGTCAAAAACTATTCTAATTGGGTGTGTAAGTTTGGTTGGGTCTATTAGTCCGTGATGTGCTAAGTAATGGACTGGTTCTGATGTATGTTTGTTGTTAACTATTTCTATTATATCGTTTTTGAATAGTTCTTGGAAGTATGCGTCGTATTTTTGGAAAAATTCAGGTGAGGTGCGCATATGTGGTATTTGGCTTTTAAGTCTGCTAAATGCTAAGGAGTAGTTGTCTGGTAGTGGGGGTGGATATACTTTCCATGGCCATCGCACTTGGTATCTTCCCTTTATGAGTTTTATGTTTTTGTAAAATAACTCTATTGCCTTTTGTTCTTCTTGCTCTATTGTTAAGTCTGGTGTTGTTATCCCTATTGTTTCTAATTTCCATAGGTTTTCTATGTCTGGTTCTGATGAGAAATATGTGTGTTCATTTTGGGTTGATTGTTGGTTATCTGTTAGTTGTCCAGTTGTGTGGAATCCAAAGTTTGTTTCAATTAGTTGTATTGATGATGATATGTGTGTGATTGATTTAATGAATTGCCACATGTATTTGTTTCCAAGTAGTATGTGTATTTGTGATGTCGTTTTCAATGTTTGTGCAAATTGTAAGTCTTTGTATTTCGGGTATGTTTGTTTAATTTCTGTTATGTTTTGCGTGTCTAATTTGTTGGATATGTTTTGTACTGTCCTGGCTATTATGTTTGAGAATTTTTGTGTGCTATGTTCTATTTCAAAAGTGACGATATTTGTATGGAATGTCTGTGTTGTTTGATTTTGTATTCCTGTTAATTTTAGAGAGTGTGTGCCTACGATTGGTAGTTGAAGTGTTTGTATGGCAATGTTTTCTATTATATATGTTTTAGTGCTTCCTGAATCAAAGAATGCATTTATCGGGTGTGTTTGTAGTGTTTGAGGGTTACGTATGTTTGTGCAGAATGTGAGAAATTTACTATTTGTGGATAAGATTGTAAATAAATTTAACTTACTTGGTATTGGTGGTTGGAGAACTGTTTCTTCGATTTGCGCCGATGATGATATGGTCTGTTCGGTTATCTTTGGATTAATCTCTGTAGTAGGATGGTGTCTGTTTTCTTGGTTCTGGAGGTGCTGCAAGAAAGTTGAATTATCATTAATACCTTGTTCTATATGTGTGTTTATATTGTTTTCTTCTTGCTTACGTGGTGGAAATTTGGTTTGTAGTTCTATAACTTTTTCTAAATATCGGTTTGCTTCTTGTTTCGTTAGTGGGTACATAATTCTGGGACATAACGCTGAGTGATGTGCACTGGTCTGTTGGCACTGGAACCATCTGCATCTCCGTTATGGTTGGTTACAGTGATCTGCCATAGCTAAGATTCCACATTTGGGGCATAAATTGTACTGTCTGAAGTATGTATGTCTGTTTTCTAATGTATTGTAGCTTTTATGGCAGCAGAGGTAGCTCCAATGTGGGCCTTTGCAAAACATACATCTTTGTTTTGTTGGTACTGCCGGGAATCTGTAGAGTTGTTCTGGGATGCTGGTGTCTGGGTCTGTTTTTGAATGATATACTGGAACAGAAAATTCATCTATATCGTTCTCTATATATTGTTCTGGCAAAGGTTTACCTTGGTCGGTATTTGTATGAAAATTGGGGCTGCTTTTAAGTTGTCCTTGAGTTTCTGTTATATTTTTATTGTTATTAGGTTTATTGTATTGCAGTCTATTGTACTGACGTCTGTTAGAGTTGTTATATGTTCTGTCTCTATAATATGTGTTATTTTGTTGTTGTGTTTCTTGCGTTCTGTATACTTCTTTTGTTATGTCAGGCTTTTCCGTTAAGTCTCTTGTTTTGATCTCTTGGTATACTGCTTCTAGGACTGCTTTTGAGTTTGGTTTAGATATGTCTATCCTGTTGGAATACGAATTTCTTGGGAAAATTCTTAGTAACGTTGGAAAGGAGAGATCGTCTGTTAATTCTGGTACAAAGTCATGTATTGTGTCTAGTAACATGCATGTTTTGTCGTATGTGGTACGTAGACTTTCTTTCCTGTTATGTGCTAAAGGTATGTTATTCAGGGTTTGACATAGTTCTGAATGTAGTCTGGATTCGTCACCAAATTTGTCGTGTAAGTATTGTAGTCTTCTAAAGTAGCCTTGTTCGTTATGGCCTAATGTTGTTAGTCTTTGTTTGATGTTTTCAGGCATAGCATCTTCTAATATTTTGCATTTCTGTGGTGTTATAATATCTTCTCGTATGTGTATGTATCTCATAAAGGATGTGATGAAGTCTGGTTATGATATACGTTTGCCATTGAATTTGGGTAATTTGTATTTTGTTGTCTTGAGAAAACATGATTGGGTTAATGTGTTTGATCCAGTGGGTATTTCCCAAACTTTTGGTATGTAAAGTGTATTCTTTTGTAACGTTGAGTTTTGTGTATTTTTTGTATATTCTTGTTGATTGTTGTCTTGAGTTATTTGTTCCATTGTTGTTTCTGTCGGTTGATACGAAATAACGTTTGTAGGTTGTTTGTTTGGGGTTTGTATATGTGTATTAGATATTATGACCCGTCTTTGTGGTATTATGTTCATATCCGTTTGAGTATTTCATCTCGTAGGTGTTAAGTCAAGTGGTGTTGTTTCGTCTGTTGTGTTCCGTATCTTTGATTTTTTTGTTTCTATGGTCGGTGTTTGTGGTGTTTGATCATCTTTATAAGTCCATTTTGATGATCGTTTTCTTATTGGTGTTTGTTCAAGGGTTATTGTGGGGATATCTGGGTTATTACCTGGAGGTGTTGCGGGTCTGTATCTGTCCCCCGATCCTGAGCGGTAGTATCCGATGGATCGAGGACTTTGCATTTCCTCGCTGGATGTTCTTGATACCATTCTTTGACGTTTGCTTGGTGAGTTGGTGATGTTTGTTTCGCAGTAAATTTCAGGAGGTTGTTTGGTTTGTAAGTATTGTTGGGCGGTTTGTTGTTGTAATTTTCTCGCAGTTTATAATTCTTCGAATTTGTTATTAAGTCTAGTAATTTGAATTGTAAGTTCTTCTTTAATGTCGTAAATTTTTTGATAAAATTGTGTGTCAGCATCTGTAGGTAGGTTATCTAGGTCTGTTAATTGAAATTGTAGTACACTGAGAAAAATACGTACATCTGCCGATTGGTATACGGCTACGTTGTATGTTTTGGCTTGTTGTATTTTGTTTTCTGCTCTTGTCATTGATATTTCTATATATGTACATTGGGGGCTTTTAAACGTTTGTTGTGTGAGCTGTGGGTTTGTTGTAGTATAGTAGGTTTGTTTTTGTGGTTTGTGAGTTGGTTGCGTTTGCGTTATGTTAGGAATAGGTAGTATTCCTTGTGTTACGTGTGGTTTATTAGCTGTTGTTAGTAATGCCATTGTCATAGGTCTGTACCTTGATACCTGTTGATTGTCCGTAAATGTTATGGATGAGTATGTCTGTTGAGGATTTGGTTTTGTTAATGAGTGTGTCGCGGTAGTTGGTAAGGTTATCGTAATTGATTTTGCTACTTGCGTGGGTTTGTTGGGTTCTAATGTTACTCCTGGTGTGTTTGTTTGATTTACTGCGCTTTGTTGTGGGTTTGTTATCGTTGTTGGTAGGTTACGTGTGAGTAGTGATGGATGTTGCCTGGGCTGCTCTGGAATACATAAAGGTGATAGGTGTGTGTCTACATCTGGGTTTGGATTTTCTTGATGGACGTTTGCTGGTTCTGTGGTTTTCTGTTTCTTTTTTCCCATTGCTGGATCTGCGAAACAAATATTTCGTTTATATACGACGTTGATTTATGTTTTGCGCACGTGTAGTTTGGTCTAGCTTATCACATTTATCCTACTTGTTTATATATAAGTTCTATGAATATGTTCTGTAATAATAGTTCACTGTATTTATTGTGTTTGATTACTTACATCTGTTTTGTTCTGTGATGTCCATTGTGGACATGCGTTTGCATTGTTTAATGGTCGTCAGTATCTTCTTTATTCCTCCTACTGTTCCGTAACCAAACACATCTTGAACACCAATATGCAAAATGACTTAAATTATAAAATAAAACACTTTTCGAGGACCTTACTTGCTCTGTTACCATGTAGTGAGACAAATATAAAAGAACGTGGTCTTTCCCGTTTGTCGCCATTAACCGAATGATGTTGTTCGTTATTTCTTGTAACGAACTTGTCTGTCTTGTCTGTGTTTGTGTAAGTTGGTAATGTTCTGATAGGTCTGTTCTACTGACGTCATAGAGTCAATCAATGACGTCATTGAGATAATAATATTGTGTCACATTATCGTTATCGAATCATGTATGACACCGTCGTTCACGATAGCACAGCGTTATAGGTGATCAAAAGTAGGGGAAGTGATTTGTGAGAGAAGTAGAATGTAAGACATATATATATAGTGTGATGATGATGATGATGAAGAATGAGATGGGGTGGGATTTCTGTTACAACAATTATTATATCAGTGGGAAATCAACGCCAATTTAATGAATCTGAGTATAATTCATTCAATATTGAAGTTTTTTATTGTTTAAATTAGTTTAAATATATATTTTAATGATAATATGTTTAATCAGTCATGCTGTTTTACCAGCCTATACTTCACACGATGTTGTTTATTGGCTAGGCTAGCATATCAGCAGGAAAAGTTGAAAAATTTTAACTTCACCAGCATGCCAGCAGGCTGGTAAACAAGCCCGTTTACACAACACTGCTTACCAGCAACCAGCAGAAATTATCTACCAGCGCTGGTAAAACAACGTGGTGTGAAAGGGGCTATACACAATTTTATGGGATTGAACTATGGAATTAAAGATATTGAATGCGATTGTAAGAGAACCCTTGCTTGTAGAAAGCTAAAAATTTGGATAAAGATTAACATATGTTTGCTCAAGATTCTGTGAAAACTTCGCTGAATTTGTATTATTGGTTCTTAAGATAAAGTTGAAATTCTGAAAAGGTTATATAAGTTAAACTGTAGATACAAAATGGTGTATTGCTGTACTTGTATCTATAGGGCTCCACTTTGACTGACCTACAGTTAGCTATGTTTTATTAATGCTCTTTATATGAAAGCATGGAGAGCAAAATTAATTTGGCACAAGACATCCTGGATTGGCTTTATCTTTTTTTCTTTTTTTTTCTTTTTCTCTTTTTTTTTTTTATCATAAGTATAATGAAAAATTCAAAAATCTAAAAATCCAAAAAAACAAAAAAAACCGCATTCAAATACACAAAAATATTAAAGTTGACTAAAAGAAAAAGAAAAAACAAAGAAAATAATTGTCCAACTGCAGATTCAAATCTACAACTCCAACCTGCCACCTCTTACTTTACCACTGAACTACAGTAGCAAATGCTAAATCTGGTTTGTTGTCACAGACATACAATCACTTCTCTTTTATGTTTTAATCTAATGATTTATGATATCATTGTGCCAAACAAATTTTATCGTTCATCTGCTTTCCTTTCTTTATGTCCATGAGGGTGATAAGAAATGAAGATATTTTGTGTTTTATTTATATGCATATATATATATATATATAGAGAGAGAGAGAGAAATAAACAAAATGTAAATATCTTGGAAAAACAAATAACACAAGACAGCAGAGACTCATCTCTTATCACCCCCATGCACATATCTGTTAATAAAAAACCTTATCAGATGCCGTATCTTTTGACTCTACTTTCCAATTAAGCAGAAGTATTTAAAAACTGCTATATACTTAACACACTTTAATCTCATCTGTTTGTCCACATAGTTATCATGATAATGACCACAATTAACATGATTATTATTATTCAAATTATAGTTAAAAGCGTTATAGTGCATACAATTCCCCATGTAAATCCATCCAACTCTGATTGTTGCCACTATCAATGAAGTTTGTAAGAGCCTGGAACATTTCCTTTGCCATGGTATACCTACGTCTGAATAATCTTCAGATAATTGTCAGTAACATTATTAGTGATCAAGAACATAGCTTTGGCATTTTCTTTGGACCATGCATCATCTAGAAGTTTAATAGTTAGCAAATTATCAGTTAGTAAATTACCCAACAAATCTGTGGCCAGCAACAGCTCCATCCGAAACTTCCACGTTCTACCATTACGCCCATTAAACGATCCAATACTATTCACTTTTTTGACATCCATTTTGACAAACAGAACAGTCAATCAGTTGCACAGCAAACAGCTATATTCAGTAACAAACAGATACGTCAACCAGTGAGACAAAATGATCGAAATCACAGGAATGACGAAAGGAGAACATATTAATAAATAAACAATAAATTAACAAACATGGTAACTACTTGGATGGCAGTGAGCAGGATTCAACAACACAACATTGCTGAAAAATAACAATAGGGGCCACGTTAAAGACCAGGTATCTGGGCCCATAACCTATGAAGAAACTGAAGTTTTGACAGACTGAATTTCACCAAACTTAGACGATTGACTTTAAATAAACGAAGACATTAGATGACTAGATAAACACTTGGTTGACAAATAAATAAAAACTTCAATATTAGTTTCACAAATATATTAATTTATAATTAAGATGGATGAGATGTTGACTGTTCAACATATTACAAGTGACAAGACAAGTCCACAAAATATATTATCACAGTTGTGTTACAAATATAACATATCACAGAATGCATTATACATCGAGTCAAGGTTACCACAAGAATTATATGGTGAGAATAACGAGCTAGAGTATAATATAATTTGTCATTATTCTCACAGCTATATATTTACCAATCTCTTATCTCATTTGTTTTTCCACATAGCTATATATAATGTTCCAAAATGCCACATTTGATCTTTCAGGGAGAACCTCCAATTAAAGAAATTTATATGTACTGAAAAGGACTTGAAAAATTTAATCTTTTATTCAAATTTTGTGATTCTTGTCCAAGCCTAAATGATATTCGATTGATCGATTAATCAATGTTGGACTAATTTATTAGTACACATCACTAGTTTCACAGATGAAAAACAAAACATAGAACTGGCTGAAAAAAAATGATGAGGGAAAGGAAAGCAATGGTAATATTGTGAACGACGGTGTCGTACACGATTCAATATCGATAATGTACGACAACATCAATATCTCAATGACGTCATTGATCAACTCAATGACGTCAGTAGAACAGACCTATCAAAACGTGACCAACTTACACAAACACAAACAACACGAACAAGTTCGTTAAGAGTAATAACGAACGACGTCATTTGGCTAATGGCAACGAACATGCACACACCACGTTCTTTTATAAATGATCTCACTATATGATAGCAGAGCAAGAAACGGTCCTCGGAGTTATTTTTAAGTTTTCTTTTGTGTTCTACTATTTGTGTTTACTATTTACTTGTGCATACCACTAATTCGTCATACAATACAAACTCGTGTCTCTACCAAGCAGAAAGCGCATGTCCACAACAAACACCCAAGAACAAAACAGACGTAAGTAAAAGAAAACACATACATAATTTATTACATTCTTTATACATAAAACATAGTTAACATATCTTTATATAAACAAGTGAGATCGAAGAATAAATTAGTACGAACACCGTTTATCCACGTGCGCAGCATTTTTACCATTAGATATCTAACGCAACAATTGCTCCACAGATCTCTATATGGGGAAGAAAAAACTTAAAACAGCAGTGGGAGCAAACCAGCAAGCAGAAGCAGCAGAGCCCAAAACCACACACCCGTCACCATTACTCCTAGCAGAACAACCACAACAACATCCTTCACTGCTAACACATAACATTACAGACTAACAAACCTCCACACAACAAACCAATCCTAACATTCCACATACAACGAGCTCAAACAAAGAAACAAAAACACTCAACCTACCAAAAACCGTTACGATCACTTTACCAACGACAACTACATACACAACTACAAACCCCAACATTCAACCCACATACTCCATAGTAACCGCAACAGAAAACCCACAAACTTCAAGATATAGACCAACAACAGCCCTACTAACAGCCGCGAACAAACAAACAATAACACAAGGAATATTACCTATCCCCAACATCATACCAACACAACAACCAAGACAAACATTTTACACAACCAGCACACCACACACTCAACAGACATACAAAAGTCCACAAAGAACATACATAGAAATCTCAATGGCACGAGCAGAAACAAAAATTCAACAAGCCAAAAACTATCAGGTGGCCTTATATCAACCCGCAGACGTAAGAATATTCCTAAGCGTCTTACAATTTCAATTAACGGACTTAGATAACCTACCAATGGATGCAGACACACAATTTTACCAAAAAATTTACTACATAAAAGAGGAACTTACCATTTACATAACGAAAATAAATAACAAATTTGAACAACTACAAACAGCTCGACAAATACAACAACAGACCGCTCAATAATACATACAAGCCAGACAACCACCAGAAATATATTGCGACACAAACATAACATCACCAAGCAAATGACAAAGGACAGTGTCCCAAACATCCAGCGAAGAAATGATGAGTCCCCGCTCCATGGGCTATCACAGATAAGGCTCAGAGGAGCGACACAGACCCTCCACACCTCCAGGTAATACCTTAAATACATCCATAACAATACTTGAACAAACCCCCAAAAGGAAAAGATCATCAAAATGGACATACAAAGATGATCAAACACCACAAACACCGACTATAGAAACAAAAAAATCAAGAACAAAGAACATAACAGATGAAAAAACACTAATACAGATACAAACACAACAATACAAAGACGCGCTATAATAGCAAACACACACATACAAACTCCAAACAGACAACCTATAAACAACATTTTAATTCAACCAACCGAAATAATACTAGAACAAACAACAAACAACAAACGACAAAAATGAACAAGAACATCCGAATAACATACAAAACACAACAAGACATAAAAACATACTCCATATACCAAAAGTCTGGGAAATAACCACTGGAACAAACACCTTAACTCAAACATGCCTACTTAAAACGCCAAAGTACAAACTACCAAAATTCAACGGGAAACGTATATCATACCCAGACTTCATAACATCGTTTACCAAATACATACACACAAGAGAAGACATCATAACACCTCAAAAATGAAAAATATTAGAAAACGCTATGCCAGACACTATCAAACAAAGACTAACATCGCTAGGACACAACGAACAAGGATATTTCAGAAGACTCCAATACTTACACGATGAATTTGGAGATGAATCAAGATTACGCTCGGAATTATGGCAAACTCTAAACAACATACCTCTCGCACAAAATACAAAAGAGGGTTTACGTAACGCATATGATAAAACATGCATGCTACTAGACACTATTCACAATTTTGTACCAGAGTTAACAGATGACCTAAACTTTCCAGCATTATTACGTATCTTTCCTAGAAATTCATACTCCAATAGAATAAACATTTCCAAACCAAATTCAAGAGCTGTTTTAGAGGCTGTTTACCAAGAAATTAAAACCAGAGACTTGACAGAAAAACCCAACATAATGAAAGAAACATACAAAACACAAGAAAACCAACAACAAAACAATACATACTACAGAGACAAATCGAATAACGCATTTAATAGAAGACAATACAATAGACAACAATATAACAAACCCACCAAAAATAATACAACAGAAAATTTAACACAACTTAAAAGTAGTCCTAACTTCCACTCAAATATAAAACAAGTTAAACCTTCACCTGAACATTACATAGATAATGATATTGATGATTTCTCTGTTCCAGCTCATCACTATAAAACAGACAGAGACAGCAGCATTCCCAAACAACTTTACCACTTTCCAGCCATACCAACAAAACAGAGATGCATGTTTTGCAAGGGACCACATTGGAGCTACCTTTGCTGCAACAACAAATACAACACATTAGAGAGCAGACGATCCTATTTCAGACAGTTTAACTTGTGTCCCAAATGTGGAGTGTTAGCGACAGCAGACCGTTGCAATCAAAAACAGAGAAGATGCAGATGGTTCCAATGCCAACAGACCAATGCTCACAATTCAGCATTATGCCCCAGAGCAACGTACCCAATGACGAAAACAGAGGCCAACAAATACTTAGAGAGAGTAATAGACCTACAAACTAAATTCTCATTACGTAAGACAGAGCAAATAAATACAAACACCAACGCAAAACAAAACAATCTTAATAATACGACTTCTTTACAGCCCCACCAGAACCAAGAAAGCAAACAACATCATACTACAGAGACTGAGGAGACACCGGAGGCACAAACCATCAACACAGCAGAACCAACAGAAGAAACAATATTACAACCACCAATACCGAGTAAGTTAAAATTATTTACAATATTATCAACAAACAATCAATTCCTTACATTTTCAACAACCATACGCAATCCCAAGACACTACAAACATACCCAATTAACGCATTCTTTGACTCAGGAAATACCAAAACATATATACTTGATAGCATAGCTAATCAAACCCTCAAATTACCTATAATAGGAACACACTCCTTAAAACTAACTGGCATACAAAATCAGATATCCCAAACATTCCACACAAACATCGTCAAATTCGAAATTGAACATAAAAAAAACAAATTTACAAACCTCATAGCTCGAACAGTCGCAAACATATCAAATAAATTAGACACAAAACATTGACAAGATTAAACAAACTCATCCAGAATATAAAAATTTACACTTTGCACAAACTTTAAAAACAACATCGAAAATACACATATTAATAGGCAACGAATACATGTGGCAATTCATCAAATCAATCACTCACTTATCCCCATCCATACAACTCATAGAAATGGACTTTGGATACCACATAACTGGACAAACAACAAACATAAAACAACCAACTGAACCAGAACACATATTTTTCTCATCAGAATTAGATATAGAAAACTTATGGAAACTCGAAACAATAGGAATAACCACACCAGACTTAACAGCAGAACAAGAAGAACAAAAAGCAATCGAATTATTTTACAAAAACATAAAGTTAATCAATGGTCGATATCAAGTCAGATGGCCATGGAAAGTCTACCCACCACCACTACCAGACAACTATTTTTTAGCCTTCAGCAGACTCAAAAGTCAACTCCCAAGAATGCGCACCTCACCAGAATTTTTTGAAAAATATAATGCGTATTTTCAAGAACTATTTAAAAATGACATAATAGAATACGTTAACAATAAACATTCAACAGAACCAATACATTACTTAGCACATCACGGCCTAATAGACCCAACAAAGCTTACACACCCAATCCGAATAGTTTTCGACGGATCAGCCAAAACCAAAAAAGCAAACCACTTAATGAATGATTGTATACACAAAGGCCTAAAACTTCTGGCTGATTTAGTAAAATTATTCATAACATTCCAACTCAACCCAATAGGAATAAGTGCAGACATTAGAAAAGCATTTCTACAACTAGAACTTAACCCATCAGATTGTGATGTCACCAGATTCTTATGGCTCAAAGACCCAAACAAACCATTAACAAACAACAACCTCCTCATCATCAGATTCAAAAGAGTACCATTTGGTGTCATAGCATCACCATTTTTCCTATCAGCAACATTACTATATCACTTTTAAACTACTAACCCTCAATTTTATAACACATTAACAAATCACTTCTATGTAGACAACCTAATCACATCAGTCTCAACACACGGACAAGCAGTCAAATTATACAACGCATCCAACAAAACTTTTAATGATATTTCCATGGAACTAGCACAATGGGCAACAAATGACTCAGAATTACGTACATACTTTACAGACAACAACGCAATACAAAAACCACCCGTTAAAATACTAGGCATTCAATGGGACTACACAAAAGACATACTCTACTTAAAACCAAAAATGAAAATACCAGAACAACATACCAAAAGAACTTTTGTAAGTAACTTTTCAGCGATCTTTGACCCATTAGGATGGTTTGCACCATTAATGGTTCCTGCAAAAGCGTTTATACGAACCCTATGGAATCACAAACAAGATTGGGATACGCCACTGCCAAACTCTTCAATCCCTATTGCAGAAAACATTATAACAGACATAAGCAAATGTAATGACATATGCTTCCCAAGGAAATTTTTCCAAAAACCCTTTCTACCAGAACAAGCAGAAATTCACACATTTGTAGACGCCTCCGCCATAGCATATTCTGCAGTAGCATACTTACAATGCTAAACAAATAACATTTGCACACTAAGATTTCTAATAGGCAAATGCAGATTAACACCAGCAAAAACACACAAAATACCAAAATTAGAACTAATAGCTGCATTACTAGGAGCACGTCTCATAAAGTTTCTTAGAGAAACATGTGCATACCCAACAATAAACAATCTTTCTTATGGTCTGACAGCAAATGCGTACTCATATGGCTTACACAAAGAAAAATCTTACCCCCCTTTTCACAAAACAGAGTCAAAGAAATAATAACAATTCCAAACATAACATTTCAGTATGTACCGACAAAAGAAAACCCAGCAGACATAGGATCAAGAGGATCAAACTTATCGTACCTACTACAATCAAAATAGTTTACAGGACCAGACTGGTTAACACAAGGAAAAACACAATGGCTACAGACAGATCTACATACATTAAAAGACAAAAAGTCAGAAATACAAATAGAGGAACAACACCAACATACCTTTTGCACAATAGCAGAATCCCTACACGATTACGCTCAACCTCACACTAATGAAACAATAATAAATAACACATATAACGACCACACATATACACGTAAACATAGACAAACACAATCCAAAACATACAAGATCCCACATTATGAAAAAATATCAGAAATAGTCATTAACAATAATTCAAATCCTGACATAGACCACGAAGAAATAATACACAATACACCACAAACACAGCATTCATCCCCACACTTAAACGAAGAAGAAACAATAGATCATGAAGAAATAATTACAAACTCTAACTCATCACATACGAAAACACCCACAACATACATATATGGAAATAATTCGACACCATTTAACCTAGACATCACTAAATTCTCTTCACTACAAAAGTTAATCAAAACATTTCAAACCATAATAAAAGCACTAAAACAATTTCGACAAAAAACAACACAACCGAAATCATATACAATACCGTATCTTAATACAAACTATCAATTCTTTCAAATATTAACTATTTTCATCAAAGCAGAACAAAACAAATATTGTAAACTCATCTTTCAACAACTACAACAAACAAACCCACCTCCATATGCAATACTGAAAAAATTCCACATAAAACTAGATGACGACAATATGCTTAGATTACATAATTACCTACCACCCCATACATTACACACAAGAACCTATGCCCCATACCTTTTACCTCCAAACTCATACTTAACTAAATTAATCATACTATACATACACGAAAAAGGATACCATAGCGGAACCAGATACACAGTCGCAAAATTCAGAAAAAAATTTTTCACTCCAACCATTAACAAACTAGTCATATCCACAATTAGGAAAAACTGTTACAAATGTAAAATCCATTCAAACAAACCATACAAACAACCACCCTTTTCAACCATACCAGACTTCAGACTCAACAAAAATGAACACCCATTTACACATACGGGTGTTGATATATTTGGCCCATTTTACACATACAATAAAATAATAACAAATAAACAACCACAACAGATCTCTCCATCAACAACATCTTCAAAAAGATGGATCCTCATATTCACATGCCTCACTATACGAGCAGTATATCTAATACAGATTGCATCTTTACAAACAGAAGAAATATGGTGTGCATTTCACTCATTTTTCGCAGACAGAGGAATACCAAAAATAATACTTTCAGAAACGCAGCACAATTCAGAGTCATTAACACAAATATAACGAACTTCTGGAACAACGCAACAAATGACAACAAAGTACAAAATTACCTCTACGAAAATCACATACAATGGAAGTTCATACCAGCTAAAGCCCCATGGTACGGAGGCACTTACGAACGCCTAATAGGCATCATCAAACAAGCCTACTACAAAACAGTAGGACATCACCCAATTCACATACATACATTTAACATTACCATCAAACAATTACAAATAATAATAAACGAAAGACCCTTATGCCCAGAAACAGAAACAACAACTTTTTCATACCTAACACCAGCCAACTTCCTTCATGCTAATTTACAACATACTGTCTTAAACTCTAACAAACCAGAAATCAATCATACAACAATGGAAAGACACTTACAACACATATGGAAAATGGATCAAACATATTTGAAAAACTTATGGATTCAATGGAACAATACCAAATAACTACCGAACAAATAAAAACATCCCACAAATTGGAGATTTAGTACACGTCATTGACGCGGTATCAACACCTAACAGACCACAACTAGCAGTGATCAAAGAACTACATAAATCCTCAGACCAAATAGTCAGATCAGTCTCTATTAGGTTCCCAAACGGAACACTCACCACCAGACCCCTCAAATATTTAGCACCACTAGAATTCAATTCCACAGACGCTTTAAAACATGCACACACAAAGGTAGTGGCCCAAAAAACATAACAATTACGAATTATCATAAATAATTCGTAGTCCAGACATCTTTAGGAGAATCTACTCTGGGTAAACTTCTAAACAAAACAGATCAAGTTTGCAACCAGAGGACCCACTGTGAAACCAATATAAAGATTGGAGAAACAGGTGACACCCCACAAACCAACAGAAACAAAACACTAGCCAACCATCACTTATCCTCTCAGAAGGAAAAATGATGTAGTTGACGTGTTTTCGTATTAACAAACAAATTAATATAATTTAAAAAAAAAAAAAAATTTCAGAATCAAAAATGTATCCAGACATAAACGAAACAACAAAAGACGAGGAAGCAGAGTGCTCTACAACACCAAATAAGTAACGAACCTGTGATACCAGACCTTCTTACACATGAAGGCAGATCTCATTATTATATAATTAACAAATAAGCAGTACCTCAAAAAACAAACTGAGAAACATTGTGATAATAAACAAATAAGCAGTACCTCAAAACAAGGTACGAAACATTGTGATCAAAACGTTCCTATACCATTGTACAAATGCATACATTTATTTGTTAAACTTTGTAGTTCCTAAACATAAACATATTCTTAAATGTTATCGTCTGTAATATATAATAAATAAATAATAATATTTCATAAATGTCTCTTTATTTTGTAATATATCATCAAACACACAAACCTCTCTTCAATCAGACAATTCAATACATACATAACAAACACTAACAAACACAAAAAAAAAATATTTTTTATTATTTTTTTTTCATATACAGATAATACATAAACAAACAGACGAAAACCCTACATTGACTTATATATGGAAGGTAGACTGGGAAAGACTTAGACTTCCCCCCCCCCGAGTATCAAGACGGACGGTGTCGTACACGATTCGATATCGATAATGTACAACTACATCAATATCTCAATGACGTCATTGATCAACTCAATGACGTCAGTAGAACAGACCTATCAAAACGTGACCAACTTACACAAACACAGATAACACGAACAAGTTCGTTTAGAGTAATAACAAACGACGTCATTCGGCTAATGGAGATGAACGTGCACACACCACGTTCTTTTATAAATAATCTCACTATAGGTAATTTTAATCAGAGTTAGAAAGGCAATTAAAAAACCATTGGAAGTTTCCATCAAAGTGGCTGACATCTGGTGGGTTTTTATCAAACTAAAGTAGAGGTGATGGTGTATGTTATCAACGATGTAAATCTTATGTAAGTTTCATTTTTTCTTTGATTTTTCATAGTTTTGTCTTGAAGGAATAAGTATTATAACTTATTTATCTACAAATTGTTGAATATATTGATGTGGAAGTAGACAAATGTCCTTTTAAATGTGCAGAAATAATATTAAAACAGCAAACCACAAAAAATTTGTTCAAAAATTTGGAGATGTCTGTTTGTTTGCAATGGATTCTGTGAATGGGTCATTAATAGAATCCATTATAAACAAACATCACCTCTATTTTTTGTTGACTATAGCACTCTCTATGACTATGGAAACTCCCAATCACTTTTGACAGGAAACTCGTCGCAGTAAAATTTTAGGACCCAATATCAATGCAACCAACCATGCACACAAAAAACTCTTGACGTATCTACAAATTCTTTTCGATTTGTCACTGAATCATAATTAATTTAATGGCGACAAATCCTAAATTTGACGAACAAACCAGCAAAATAATTAAATAAGACAAACTTTGAAACTAGAAAATAACAAATGTACTGTCGCGATTGTCTTATCAACTTCACTAAAACATCATGCAATTCTTGAAAATGTTAAGACAGATGAAGAATAAAGAGCTCTATTTGATAGGATTACACTAACTTACACCAACCTACACCAGTAGAGATATTCCACAAATATTCAAGTAAAACTTAGTGCAAAGTCACATAACATTTCTACATTTGTGGAATCACCCTCCTGGTGTAGGTTGGTGTAAGTTGGTGTAGTCCTATCAAACAGAGCTAAGGTGATAACTGATGAAATGACAAAGTCAAAGAGTTTTATGTGTGCATGGTTGGTTGCACTGACCCAGGGTCCTAAAATTTTACTGCGGCGAGTTGTCTGTATCCTTCGAGGATATATATATCATGGAAATGACATGGAACAGTTTTAACATGGGGTTGAGTGTTCAGACAATAGATGCCACATGCTGGCGTACGAAGTACCCCAGACTGGACACTCCAACCAATCAGAATTTAAAATTGATGTAAAAGAGAGGTACTTCGTACACCAGTGTTTATAAACAAATGTGCGTGGTGAGATTTTCCTCCAATCAGATATTAAGATGGAAGTACATGTGTTTGTAGATGCGCTTTTTATAGGTTGGACACCAAAACTACCTATGTGTCATCTCCATCATATATATATCCTCAAAGTCTATCACTTTTGGCTTTTAGCCTTCAACCTTGAACATAAAGCTTCTGGCTTTTGGTATTCAACTTTTTCATAACTTTTTAAAATTTTTACAAAATTAGCTTAGAGAAAATTTATAAATTTGAAAACTGTAAAACATTAATCCGAAAATTTACATCCAGTGAAATGCAAACAAAGAAAGTCTGCATAAACATAAAGTTATCGCTTTTGGCTTTTTACTTTTCACATAAACCTTTCAGCTTTTGGCTGGCTTTTAAATTCTGATTTTTATAGCGTTTTTATCCTTTCGTTCAAAAACTCTAATAAAGAGTGGCAAATTTTTCGTTAATTTGCAGTTTTTTTCCAGGCTATTTGTGAAAGACTAGTGGCCATAAAAAAATTAATTTTGGTACAGAATTCAAGCAAATTTTTTCCTCTTTCTAATAGTACGAGTATGAATTCCAGCTTTGTAGCCTAAATAGCAGTTGAGAAATGAAGTGAGGGAGGAGTGTGAATATTGTAAAAAAACGAATTTTATTGTAATATAGTATAAGAAATCAATAATTTAGTTCACACAATCCCACAGATGTGGAAAACGAACTACTATAGAAAATGTTGATCCAGGATGTATCTTTCCCACAGGTATTTAACTTCCCAGTTTTGGGGTGGTGTGGGCAGATGGATTGGGCTAATCGTTTTCAACAGTCGGTGGCTGATGGTTGTCTGGAACAGCCTTGTTATTGTTACATTTTTGGTCCTTCAATGTAGCCGGTGTTTTTGATTGATCCTGAAGATCGCTAGTTCCGGCTTTGTAGTTTACTCGATCAGTTTTAGCCGGGGAGGGTGTTTTCGATTTTTCAGCATCCTCCTTCTGACACTTCTCAAACTTCTCAATTCGCGGGTCGACTGGCCTCTCGCTTTTGGGGGCTTTGATCTGGAAATTTGGATTTGGGTCCTCGTTAGGTTTTATTGTTTTTTTTTTTAAATCCTCTCCATCGGATCGTTAATGATTCCCTTCCTTTTTCTACTTTTTTGTTGGGAGATGAATATTACATCGTCCAATGAATCGTCCTCTTTACCTAGTGGCTTGAGTTTTGATTTTTACGAAAAGGATAGAATAGATCACATTAGAGAGAATTTCGATTTTGATCTTATTTTTGTTAATTTAAGGAAGTATTTACCTCTTGTTGGAACGGGACTAACGGTTTCAAATCTGACTCCAGACCTATACTAATGTTGAAATTGTTGAACTTTTCAATTAGATCCGCAAACTGATCGACGGTGGAACTAATTTCGTGGGTGGTTCTCCTCTGCGCCTCCCTAACTATCGTTGTCTCTTGTAAGGCCTCCTTCAACTTTGTGATCGCAATTTGGTGGAGAGCCTTTTCTCCTCGAGAATTCTGCAGGTCTCAATGTTAATTTCGAGACACGTGGTTGTATTTAAAATTATGTTTTCAAGCTTCTGTTCGGAGCTTGCGAAGGCTTTGCGGACACTTTTCTTTGCTTCCTCTTGCATTTTTTTAACGCTTGATGGATTCATCTTAAGAGAATTTAGATTGATCTTATTTTAGTTTACGAGAAGGAGTTAGATATGGGGGTGTAGTATTATTAATTGTTAAATTTTGAACTCACTTTTAATTTTAAAGTTGAGTAGGTGATATTTTGTTCCTAAATGAATACAATTAACTTATTATTCTTCGTACGGTTCTTATATCACTGCCCCCTCAAAATAGTTTGAACTGTTACTTACTCTGTTGATACAGGAGAACTTTTTGAATGAAGAGAAAAATCGTGAAGACTATAAGTTTTTCACCTCGTGTTACCTAAATGACAGGTTCGTTAATTAGTTGCGTTAAGATTTAATCTATTATCGTATTATTTTATTCAACTTACGTTTGTTTCGTGTTTAAATATTTTCTTTTGTTCACTAATTTTACTTTTTTGTTGCATAAATCCGCTAAAATTTATACAAACGCACTTATTATTACAATGTCTTCAACGAATATGAACTTTTGATGATAGTTAATACTTACTACGAATGAACTGTCTCTTTTTGATCATGTGATCTTGATCTTGTTCCTCATTGGTTTGAATTTGTTTATCTTGATGGAACATCGATGATATAATGAAACTATCTGTTTTTGTTGTTATTTGTTTCAATATGTTTAATGTGAACGTAAATGGAATTTTGAGTGTTTAGCAACGATGGAGATTTTATAAGTATTTGCTGATTTTTTTGTTGCAGGTGTTGAATTATTAAGTGGTGTTGATTGGTTTTACTTTTTGAGGTCTCAAATACTGTGTTATATAGATTTTCCTATCCGGCGTTCGCAGTATATAGCTGTTGGATCCTCTTTTTTTGATCACCACGCAGGGGCCGATATAATTCACAGTGAGTTTTCCAGATTTTCCTTGTTCTTTGTCCAAAAGTATGTGGTTTTTTATGTAAACTGTATCTCCGTGTTCAAACTCTGTTATTGTTTTACTATCATTGTTGCGTTTTCAGATTTCTATCGCGTTCTTTGTGTTTTCTAATGCTTGTTTGAGTATCTCTTCATATTTTTCATCGGACACTACTTTCTTTTCTAACCTTTCGTCGATCTCTATTTTCAACATCAGGGTTATTGGTGCAAATTTTGTTGTTGCATGATCTGTTTCATTTAAACGTCTTTCTATGTCTTTTGTAAATTGATACCAATGTGAATGTTGAGTTGGACATAGAACTCAAAGGCAATCACCAATAATTCGCATTTGGGTTTCAACCGGATTTGATGATGGAGTATAGGGAGAGGTAAATCTACACTCAATCCCTACATCTTCCCATCTGTTGATCCAGTCTGCTGATGTGAATTGCAGTCCATTATCGGTAAGTAATGTTTTAGCTTCTCCAAATTCTTCCATGAATCTTTCGACTATATTAATACAAACGTTTGTGGAAGCTTTTCTCATCGGATAAAGTTTAGTATATTTCGTGAATAAGTTCATGATTACTATTATTTTATTTAAACCGAGTGGAGCGTTTGGTAATGGACCATAGAGATCTATCGATAGCGTTTCCATTGGTTTTTCTGCAAAAACTGATTTAAATTTGCCGGCTAACTGTTGATTCGAATGTTTAGCTCGTTTGCAAATTTTGCAAGCTGCGCTATATTGTTGTACGTCTGATTTTGAACCGGGCCAATCGTAATGTAGACGAACTATATCGAGTGTTTTCTTAATTCCAGGATGAACGTATTGATCGTGGAGGAGCTCGATGATAGGTATTCGAAGCGAAGATGGAATTAACAGTCTACGTATACTATGTTCGGAAATGTAATAAACCGTATCTTTGAAGATTTCTACTCGAGGTGATTGTTTCTTAATTAATGACGAGATTTCTTGATCCCTCTTTTGAAATTCAGGTATTTCGTTTAACATCTGATTTATTGATATCTTCATTTCAGATGTAGCTAACATAAGGACGGCGGCTGATGCAGTGTCTCATAATTCAACAATCTCTCGTAGCTTGCGAAGTCTACTCAACGCATCTGCGGCGATATTGGCCTTTCCCGGTATATGACTGATGGAATCAATCTCAAAGTTAAATAGGTAAGTTCTCCATCGACTTACTCTCTGATTTACAGTATCCTCCAATCTCAGCAGGTATGTTAGGGCTTCGTGGTCACATTTTATATAAATTCTACGATCTATTAACATATATTCATTTTTCTTAATTGTATATACAATCGCTAACAACTCTTTTTCAAAGGTGAAGTAATTCTTTTCACTCTTTTTAAGTAGGCAACTGACTACAGAGACTACACGAGGTATGTCGTTTTCTGGATCAAATTGTACTACTAACCCAGCAATTGCAACATCTGAGGCATCTGTGAAGATTGAGAAAGGCAAGTCCCAATCAGGATGATTCTGTAATATACATTTTGCCATTTCTATTATGATTTTGTTAAAGCTTGCTTGCTGCTCTTCTTCCCACTTAAACGTGACACTCTGTCTCAATAATTCATATAGTGGAGCAGCTATCTCCGCACACGCGACAATGTGGGATCGGTAATAATTCATTATTCCTAAAAACAATTGTACTTCTTTTTTCGAAGCAGGCCTCCGAATTTTATATATTGATTCGGCTCTTTTTGGATCTGGCCTTACTCCTAGACAATCTATAAGGAAACAGAGAAACCTAGTGTGATCGGTGAAGAATGAGCATTTTTGAAGGTTTATGATTAATCCATTTTTTGTTAAGCGCGTGATTACTAATTTTACATGTAGTAGGTGTTCTTTAGGATTTTTCAAGAAGATCAACAAGTCATCAACGTACACCGCTACACAATGTTCGAGTCCAGCTAATACTATCAGGAGCATCGCGATGAAGGCTTGCATGGAATCTTTAAGACCAAAAGCGATACGATTCATTACATGCGGTTCACCTTCAATCAGAAATCCAATATATTTTCATGAATTCTTTGTTAGAGGTACCTGTAAGAATCCATTAGCTAGATCTATTTTTGTAAATAAGCTTGCCCCCTCGAACTGTGTTTTAATCTTGTCAATCGGGGGTACGCAATCTCCTCTGGTACCCATATGTTTGTTGATTTCTCTTGAGTCTAGACAGACTCTAAGATCACCGTTGTCTTTTACTGCTACGGTAAGAGGTGATAAATATTCACAACCTTCCTTTGATATTACGCTATTTGTATACCAGAAATCTATTATCTTTTTTACTCTTGCTCTTCTAGCTTGTGGCATGATTCTCTCAGGAATGCAGAATGGTTTGATCGTCGGTTTTATGATCAACTCGTGTTCGTAAGCAATACAACGTCCTATCTTATCAGCAAATGCTCCGTGTAACTCTAGTAACTTATCGGCTAATTCTTTTCAAAATTCATCCGCGATTTCTACACCTGCACATTTCTCTAATATCTCTCCTCTTAGTTTATCAGGTATGCTTATAACCGTGATCGAGAGAACAGAAGGTGATGACATTTTCGGAAGTACAAGATCTGGCAGCATTCCACGTTTCCACCCTTTTACTACAAAGCGGACCTTGGGATTATCTGGATCTTTACAACGCAATTCTCTGGAAATGCTATGCGGATTCATATCTGATCACTCAAGAAGCTCTCTCCCGAGTAATAGTGTCGCATTTAAATCTTGACAAATTCTGAAAATACCCGTTTATGTGGCTTCTCTTCCATCTTTGGTTATGAATGTGAAGGGAAGGTCTATGCTGCCTGAGATTTTGATTTTCGGATGACCTGCAGCAAAGCTCACATTTTGATACGGCACTTTTAATCTTTTTAATTTTAGATCTGGGTTATCTTTTATCAGCGTTTTTTAGAAAAGATAAAGTCACGAAGGAATATGGTGATCCCTGATCTATATAAATATCATACGTGTTTCTGCTTTCACCTATTATTGCGGGGACAAAATAGGCATGGATAAATGAGTGTTTCTCGATGTAGGCATTCACTACTGTGTTTTTGTCTCCTGATTCTACATCGTCTATAATACAGAGACATGCTGTTTCTAGGTTCATTTTGAATTCACTCTCTACATTTTTCTCGCCCCCTAAATCAAAATCCAGCACCAAATAGTCATCGGGTAGATCAACAGTCATAAAGTGGACACTAACCTTTTCCTTACCCGGGGCTTCAATAATTGTTGTTACCAAGTGAGACATTACTCGATCGATATAGAACACTTCCTCTCTTGAATAATGATAGTTTAATGCCAATATTTTTCTATCAAATTGGATTCCGTTAGGTTGATCTTTTGTTGGTACCAGTCTTTTCTTCTGGTGTTTCTGTATGAACATTTTCTCCAGGTTCAATACGAAGATGTCTGTAAAACATTTCACAAGATCCCAAATTATGTCGTTTACTCCCTTTAATCTGTTCATATAAAGAGTGTTAGCCATCCTGGCTGGATCCCGTGGTATCGTCGCAAACACTACTGTTAATATTTGTTGGCCATTCAATAGATATGCGGCAAGATCTTGTAATGTTTTCGCGAAGGTTTGTATCTCAAAATTCCCATTTATCACCAATGATTTGCCAAAACCGATTATGATTTTGTCATTCTCAAACGAGTTCTTTTTGATTATCTCGATCAACTGGTTCATGTTCGTTAACTTTTCCATTGGTGTCAATTTCTCTGGCGGAAGATTATGGGCGTTTGATAGCGGGGTCTTTTTCAGCCAACTCATGATTGTCAAATCCCCGAATACCTAGTAATCTTTCCATTTAGGGATGATGTATTTGCTTCTTAATGCGAATTGTGGTTGGAAATTTGCGGCTTTCAGTGCCATCTGCTCTTCAGGCCTTTTATTTTCTGGCTGACGGTCAATGTGGCCTACCATCTCCATCACCACTCGTTTCCCGAATGATCGTTCGTCTGCCAAGCATACTCTGACACATCCTCTTGCGATAGTTGGCTTTTTATCGGTGGTGATGGTGTAGATGTGTTTTACGTCTGGATCGGTGTTATGTTTAATACAGGAGGTGTCTGTTGTTGTTGAGGATAGCTCATTGGGAGACCTCTTCTTTGTAACGAGAGGTGTTGTAACTGGGAAATCGAACTGGTTTTCTATTTCTTCGAGTTTTGCTAGTAGCGTTTTGAAATTTTTAAAATGTTTCTGTTTCAGCTGGGTCATATATTTCTCCTGTATTTTTCTGCTCAGGGTGTGAAAGATGCGTTGTGTGGTTTCCTCACATTCTAATAGTCGACTATACGCCTGTAATATATAAGTCGACACGTGCTCGTATTTAGCAGGATCATAACGGCTGTTTTATATTGCCCGGATTTCTGCTTGTTTCCTGGAATCAGTCCAGTACAGCTGAAGGAAGTGATTTTTACATTTCGAGTAAGACCATCCTCTAGAGTAGATTTTGGAGTTTGGAAAGGAGGCTGGATCAAAACACTCCCCAAAAATACTACCTTTTCAATTGTCATTGTAAATGTTAGCTGTGCACCTTTCGAAAGCTCTTATGAATCCTATCGGAGATCGATAGTCACTTTTCCCAGTATATTTCGGAAGTTTTGTGGGATCAAAGATCCTATCTCCAGATTTCTCTTGTACCACTACTCGAGATTCTTTTAGAATAGGAGGAGGTCTAGATATATCTATGTTTGAGACATCGGGGTTGTTTCTTTCATCCGCGAAAAACGAGGGTTTCGATTTATTATTTAATTTTTCTAGAATTATTTGAGACTCGGATAGTGACTTTCTTCTTTGTACCGACCTTATCCAGGTTTGATCACGAGCAATTTGAGGGTTAGCTAAATAATGGTTGCTTATTATTTCTTCTATACGAGAGGTTACCTCACGGATTATTTCGTCTTTATCACTTCTTGAATTCTCTAGTGCGGTTATTCTGCTGGTTAAGTCGATCTCAGTTGGTACCTCGTTTTGTTGTATAGTGTGATCAGAAAGGAATGATTGAACGTTTTGGATTATTGACGGTCTAATGGTGGAGCTCACTGGTCCTAAATATTCACTTCTTTCTTTTTGATCTCTAGACATTCCACCAGATTTACCTTGATCCGTCGTGTGTTGTACTTTGGTAAATCTTTTTCATCTACCTGCACTACTATGGGAAGCATCGGAGTTTGGGTGTTTCGATTCTGAATTCCTAACTCTAATTTCTTGTATTAACTTATTCTTTTGCAGTTCTAAATTCATAATTCTCTGTTCCAGTTCAAATTGGCATTTGAGACTTATATCCGCTAATCCTTTGTAAAATACTAAGGGGTTGATGCCTTTGGGAACTTCACTTACTAACGTTTCTATTTTATTTTTAGTGGGGTATCTTTCTTTTCTTCTTCTTCCAATGACTCTCCTTTCAGGTTCAAAAGAAGTTGATCTTGTTCTCTTTCCTGATTCTTCCTTCTTGTTAGCAGTCTCTCTTGTCTCTCTTTTTCTAATTGCTCCTCTAATTCTTCTGGAGTTTTATTCTCTTTCTTTTCCTGATTTGGGGGATCTACAAAATATGTGATGTTTAATTTTATAAAGTTTGATAATTTAGAATGTTCCTTACGATCTCTTACCACTTTTTTGTGGGAATTTATCTTTGTTCCTACCCATGGTTACTCGTAATTATGGTGGATAATCCCTATGAATAATTTCAAACAAATTTTATTAATTCTTGTTTTGCTCAAAATATTTTAACTTACTAGATTATTTTATACTAACCACCTCTATGGGTATCGGAGAAAATATTGTTTGTTTGGTTCTACTTGACTTGAAATTCTCTCTTTTTGAGGATAACAGTGGGATTTCTATAATTGAAAAATTTACATATATGTAGCCACTGAAATTGTTAGTACATCTCAATTATTTGAAAAGATCGTTCCTTCGAATCAATTTTGAATAATCAATAAATTGTTTCCATATGCAAGATCAAACCAGGACCAGAGTTTGACTTTAACATTAGGATTTTACTTTAATCTTTTTACTTCTTTTAAATTTATCGTATGCGTTACATTATTGAGAGAGGATAGGTAAAAATTAATTATTACTTTATTTATTTTATTCTTCTATCATTCTCATTTAATCGTGAGTGGAATTTAAGATCTTTAATTTGGGCTTTGCCTCTTATTATTAAATTCCCACTCACGATGTTAATATTCTGACTTCTATTTTTTTTTTTTTTGGTTTTTCATAGATTTATTAAAAAGGAGTGGTGATCAGCCATCCTGAGTTTAAAATACATACATGTTATATGGCCAAAATTAATAAATGCACAAAAATACATAATAAGAAAATACACAAAAAGACATAATATATATATAAAGAAAGAAAGTATTTTTTATTGTTTTGTTGCTCAATGGGCGGGTGAAAATAATTGCTCTGAGGGCTTATGCAGACTGTAGTTTGAGGTCGGAAATACATTTAGCAAGTTCACAGTTTTACAATAAGGTTAGGTTTCACTACGTTCACTAGGTTGGGGGAAAGGGAAAATCGAAACATCTAGGATATGATGGATGTGAGGGAGACGACCTGTCACATTTTAAATAGGGTCACGAGCACAAATAATAACAGATCGGCAATGCAGTACTCTGCCTGAGAACGGTCACCAGGTTCTTATTTTTCTGGTTGCGGATAAAAAGAACCAAAAATTAAAATAAGTTTTTGAAGAGGGAAAAAGGAATTAGGATTAGCTAGATCCTTCCTTGCTTAGTGAACTCTGGATATAACCAGGAACAGAGCGCCAACCAATCAGATGGGTTGTAATATGCTCATCAAAAAAAGGTATTTCCTACAAATCTACTACTCCGGCTGTCTGAAAGCTGGGTCCGGAAAATTTTAGAATAATAGAGAATTTTAATATTTTGAAAAGTTTTTATTTTAATCACTATTGAATTTTGATGGTTAAGGTGTCTATTGTAATTTCACACGTGGTTCTAATTTTTTACCACTATTAGTTTCAAAAAGTTTTTCATACTTTATTTTATTGATATTTTAGTATCATTTTCTAATTTTAATAAAAAGGTTTTATTTGCCGTGTGGATAAAGCTATTGATTGCAGGCTATGTCACTGAACATAAAGACAAGGCTCTATGTCCTGTCACGGTCGCCATATTAAATATGTGACGTCCCAAAATGACAGTCACAAGTTTGTAGAGAATTGGTCTAAAATTAGAAATAATAAAAAGGTTAAAATTTTGAAGAAACAGCCCAAGATCGCAGATCGCAAGAAATACTAATATCCTAGATCAGAAGGGGAGAAACGACGTGAAACGAGCTAGCCTACATACTACATAAAACCATGAGGTCTTGCCTCATGGTACCTCACACAACTCCCCATAATTTATTATCAAAGGGCTTTAATTCAGAAGAAACGATATTTTTTACATTTCGGGTATTAATTAAATTGAACACCAAAGTTACCGGTTGTTATAACTAAGTATTTGAAGGTTCTTATCCTTGATATTGAAGATCCGTTGATAGAGTGACTCTTGATTCCATGGTGGATCAAAGTTATTAGAAAAAGATGTTTCGCCGTTTTATCTTTCAGGTTTTGTGACGCAATTATTATGAACGATATTAGTAAAAGCAAGAAGTAAAACAAATCTCTGAATTAAGAAGCACCTTTAATTGTTTTCATATCATTTCATTATTACATCGGTAGCGTGATCGAAAAACGTACCTATCACTTAGCAGTAGAAAAACAGAGTACTGAATTTGTAGCGTATAGGTTCTCATCACGCCACCAGTTTCTTATCTTATAGATCCGACTTACCTCCACGTCATTATTTTCATTTAATATTCATCGTTGAGTTCCGTCTATATTATATTCTATATTCTGTAATTTTATTTGACGAACATAGTTAAACATGGGAGAACATGGGAATATTTTTAAGGAGGCGAATTTTAACTGTTGATGACGGAACTCAACATATCGTAATTATTATCAGGTGACGAGTTTTTTATTATACGATTGGTGACTAAAAATAGACTCCACACACTTACAAAATATCTTTCTCTAACTTGATAATAATACTTTTTAATGAAAAAAAAAAAAAAAAAAAAAAACATCTAAAACATAAAATTTAAAATTATAATTTTTTTCTTTTTTCTAATGAAAATTAAAATGAGATATTTTGCATTTTGAAGATTTTGAAAATAAAGGTGGCAAACCGTGGAAATTAGTTCACCGAAAATTCTCCGCGACAACTACTAAGCAAAAAAAAAAACCCAAGTCTAAACTTATCAAAAGGACAAAAAAGAGAAAGGCAAGAGATGTTTTTTTTTTAATTTTTTTCTTTATATTTTATTATTTTGACAGATGTCCGGCTTGGACTATAATATTAGTGTATAACTAAAATACAGCAAAGAACCTTTAAATATCGAATGGATTCATCTCATTACCGACTGAGTCAGAAGGAGGTATTGTATTTGACTCTGTTCCTGGCAATCTAACAAAATTATTCAATATTTATCGTACAAATATGAAATAGGTCTCAAAAAATTTGATTTTTAAAGTTGAATAACACTGGCCAAAAAAATTGAAAAATTCCCCATACCAGACCCACAATTTTAATTCAAAATTTGGTGATTTTTTTCAACACAAAAAGTAACATAACCAATCACAATCCAAGATTCAACATATAAGAAAATAACGCATGCTGATTGGGTCTCCCAAAAGTTTTTAGTTATATAAATATTTCAAGTGTCACCACTTCTCCCAGTAATTTATTAGCACCAGTAGATGTATTATGTAGGATTGGCTCATTTAAAGTCTGCTGATATCTGCTTAATAATAGTTATAATGAGAAATAATATCAGGAAGGCATATGTTGGAAAACAAACTGTGATTGACTCGTTTAAAGTCTGTTGATATATCACTAAAGATGGGAATTTTAGTTCATTTTGCGGATTTAGTTCATCGAGTCTGCTTTAACTTCAGTTTGATCAACGGATCGAGTAGAGTAGACTGATAAAAACTGAGAACTATCAAAAAAAAAAAAAAAAAAAGAAGAAGAAAAAAAGAACTAACGAACTAGTTTATTTAGAAGTGAACTAAATGATCGAATAGTTCACTTATAGGATTTGTTCAAAAGAACTAACTCGTGAACGAACTACCCATCACTATATATCACCTTCAAAATAATAATTATAAGAAAAAAATGAAAACACCATGTTTCCAGAATTCCCTTAAACCAACCAATCTGGAAGGTGTACTGAAAAATGAACTATGATTTGTTCATTTAAAATCCGTTGATATATCTGCTTCAAATTAATATTTATAAGGAAAAATAAAAATACCCTGTTTCTGGAATTCAGTCAAACTGACCAATCAAGAAGGTGTATGGAAAAATGAACTGTAATTGGCTCACTTATGGTTGTTAATTGATGACTTATATATAATTATATATCATATCCCATCATAGGTATCATTTAGCTTTTTATTTTTCTGTGTCCAAGGTCTATATTATGACGGACTGTGTGACGAGGTATTATATTTACCAAATTGATGCAAAAGTGCTGAATAAATACACAAAAATACAAGCAAAACTGAGGCGAGGTCTAACATTTGCTTTTAACAAGAATCATTAATTTAGAGAATATCAGATAGGTATGAAAATAACTGAAAAAAAAATGTATATACCTCTTTTTTACATTCTCTATATTAACATTTTATAGTTAAAATCAATTTTAAAGATCTAATTAGTTTTCTTAATATTTGATTAAAAGATTGAAATTTACTCATTGACCAATTCCAAAATTTAAAAAAAATTCAAAGTTCCCTATTGAGCAATAATAAAATAGGTATTAATTAAGAAAAAACAATAGGCTGGAAATGAAATTTGCTGTTACATAAATATTGCAACATGACTAAGCACCTGTCACTTGATTTTTCTTAAATTAGGTATTTCATCATTATCAGAAACTATGAAGGTAAAGACGAATCATGGAGGATTGAAGTGATGAGAGAAACATGGGCAGATATTAAAGATTCGTACTGAAAAATATTTGCAGCAGAAAAATTAGGAAATAATTACATTTTTGAAGAAAAAAATGAAACTGACTGCATTTAGGAACATAAAACATAGAACTAAAATGTTGAAAACAAGTTTTCTAGGTTTTGTAATAGTAATTTTTTATAAAATTGATGTACAACTAACACAGTCGCTGGCACAAGTATCTTTCAAGTTACATACATACATACATACATACATACATACATACATACATATATATATATGCGTATATATATATATATATATATATATATATGGGTATATATATGTAATAATATGTATTCACATTCTTAAAATAACCACAGTTTCTGTCTGTGTTTCGCACTCGCTGATATAGTGAGTTGCAGAGATCTCTCATATATATATTAGATTTGTATTATATTCATCTATTGATGGATTTTAAGTATGGAAAGATGAAAGATGTGTCTACATGATTCTTCATTATTTTCTAAAGAGCTTACAAATCCATCAATACATGCCAAGCTAGTGGGATGATCTTGAGGAAGACGGAATGCTAATTAGTAAACGATCAGCTCAGTTCTTTCCCTAGTGCGGCTCCCCCTCGAAGAATGGGGATGTAATAATATGTATTCACATTCTTAAAATAACCACAGTTTCTGTCTGTGTTTCACACTCGCTGATATAGTGAGTTGCAGAGATCTCTCATATATATATTAGATTTGTATTTTATTCATCTATGAAAGATGTGTCTACATGATTCTTCATTATTTTCTAAAGAGCTTACATATATATATATATATATGCGTATATATATAAAATGCAAAGTTTTTAAATGAAGCAATTAGATTTTATTTTATTACATATTTCTCTGATGCTATTTGTGGTAAATTTGACATAGATTTGACAATATTCTAGTACTCAGCATTATTACATCTATTTAAAACATTGGGGAACCAATCGTTAAGAATGTTTAAATTACTTATACCTAATGTGTTGAAAACTCTCCACTCGCCTATTGATTTCAATCTAGTATTGATCTTCATATTAATATCAAAAGCTATTTGTGCCAGCGACTGCGTTAGTAGTAAATCAATTTTATAAAAAATTACTATTACAAAACCTAGAAAACTTGTTTTCAACATTTTAGATCTATGTTTTATGTTCCTAAATGCAGTCGGTTTCATTTTTTTTTCTCAAAAATTTAATTATTTTTCAATAATAATGTTTCGCTTAAGATCCCCAATTTTTGACATTGTTTCATTTAAAATTTAAATACTGTCTAAAATTTAAAAATAAATTTTTGTAAGAGACAATCTATATTTTGGACTCCATAATGATGAGCAATGATTAAAAATACCAATGAAAATTGAAATAGGTATAGTTTTCGCTCTTCCATAAAGTCTAATTGACTCATATACCTATTTTTTGGGATGACAAAATAATTTAGTAAATCAGGTTTTAAAATGAAAATCTAATAAAAGTAACCCGTTTTTCACAACTTCGTTTATTATATTTGCCTACATCTACGTCATAAGCACTTTGGAAAATCCGTCATTTTCTAAACGTCGCTGACATTTTAGAAAGAGCCAACAATTCATAAAATAAAAAAAAATTTGTTTTAATTAGCCTGACAATTTTAGGCATTTTAAAATGAACCAATATCATTTTAGGCTAATTAGAAAATCAAAGATTTTTGGCAGAATTAGCCTAGCACTAACTAGGATTAATGGAAATGAGCTAAAACCCATTTAAGCTATTTAAAAATTGTTCCAATTAGCCTAAGATCATCTGACTAATTGAACAACTATAATTTTTTATAAAATACCGGCTCTTTATTAAACGACAGGCGTATTATAGGAGTTTTACAAACAGCCCAAACCGCTTAAAGCTAATTGAAAATTGTAAAATATCTTGATTAATTAGCCTAGCTCTTACTAGACTTAATGGAATGAGCCCAAACCTAGTTAGGCTAATTGAACAATTTATTTTTTTTTATAAAATTCCGCGTTTTATGATCAGTTTAATGTAATCCGGACTATTAGGAAAACGAATGAATCAACGAAAATTGTGAATATTAATTTTTTCTTATATAAAAAAAAAGAAAAAAAAAATCCTACGTGACATTAAAAATTAAATATAATAAACCTAAGCTGGCATTTTTTTTTTATAAGAAAAAATAATTATTCACAATTTTTTTTTCATTCATTCGTTTTCTAAATGGCCTGAATTGCAGTAGCCGATTATTAAACGCCAGCATTTTATACAGAAAAATAAATTGTTCAATTAGCCTAATGATTTTAAGCTAATTGGAATGATTTCTAAATTAGCCTAACTAGGTTTGGGTTCATTTCATTAAACCTAGTTAGAGCTAGGCTAATTGAGCAAGAAATTTTAAAATTTTCAGTTAGCTTAAAGCGGTTTGGGCTGTTTGTATAACGTCTACAATACGCCTGTCGTGCATTATGACAATTTTTTTACGGCAGAAAAATTAAAAAAAGCAACAGCTAATAAATTGTGGTATGATGGGTTTTTGAAAACCTCGAACAATATTAATATTTCAACACGGTATTTCTTTTTCTTTTTTTTTTAAATTTATTTTTATTCGGCGCAGTGGCATCATAATATAAATACACGATCTTAGGTCCTTTTTAATGGTTCAGTAACATTGTACTGGGTGTGAAAATTCATCGCATAATGTTAATTTCGAATGGTTTAATTTCCTGTCGTGATTTATTATCTTCATTTGTTGCGTTCTGTAGAAGTTTACAAGAGTGAAAGATAAAGGGGTATGGGTAGGTGGAGCTGTTTCAAAGTTACCTATATTCAGCACTCACATCAGATTAGATTAAATAGGCAAAATCTAATTGTTACGTCCTCATTTCACGCATTTAAAAGCTTTCTACCAGAACAGAAATATTTGTTTCTTCAAATAAATTAAACTTGAATGTAGGTTACAAGTCCACAATAACTTTCCGCAACATCAAGTTTTTTGTATTTTGTTTGTTGATTTATTTTATTAATATTTTATTATTGTCGATGAAAATTAATATCGTTTCTGATGATACTTCACTGTTCTAGAGTTGTGAAGCAAAAAAACACTAACCACCGGTGGTAGCGATGTCTTATTGATAGGTATATAACGTTTTCCCTTAAATGAAAATTATGCCTGAAAACAATAAAAATTGACAACTTTTTCCTCGGCAATTAGCGTATAATTTTTGAAACTTTCGTTTGCAAGAGAACATTTTTTCACACAAAGATAATGGAAAATTTTTTGGAGGCTTCGCCATTTAGTGGAAGATAAACGAAATTATTTCTGCGGTTTCTCAGAAGTCAGAACCTTATTGTTGGGGAATAATTATTTTAGAAATAGATGATAAACCTTCGTTAGGTAGTACGGTACATCAAGTGTAGGACTCGCCCCTATAATATTTGTAGGGAATTACGTTTGTAGACTAGAAAATAAATAAATAACATTTTAGGTACGCATCATAACGGTACCTATATGCTTACAAATAAGTTTAATTAATGTCGAGTAGATATATATTTAATTTGCAGGATGTAACCACTTTATATACCTATTACGTTTCAGTATCTTTCTATTTACAGGCGTGAATGAACAGAATATATTTATATGTGGAACGGAAACAAGTAAATAGATATTAAGGACTTCAATTCTAACCAGACACATTATTTTGCACGCTTTTGTGTGACAATTATAATTTTATTTCTAACATAGGTATTTATGTATGCTATTCTAAATACGTATAGACAGATGATACTTTACATAACCCTACAAAGTAGTAACTGTACAATGAATGGTACACCAAAAAAATAATATTTTTGATTTTGACTGACGAGTGCATTCTCATTCTATTTAATTTCATCACTTCACTGAAACAAATAAAATAAATATATAAAAAAAGCTCAATAAATACTAAAACGTAACTTCGACTTTTTGTTGGTGACTGAAAAAATTGGTGTCGCTTTTTCTTCTCGAGGTCGAAGAATGAAAAGTGTCCCAATTTTGAAACTTTCATCTCGAATCGCACTCACTATATAACTTCAATGTGGTAGGATCGAAAAAAATGCCAGTAGAAGAGTTCAAAGGAGCGAATTAAAGGCGGAAATTTTAAACGTTCAATGAATTTTTTCAAAGATACAGTACTTCTGAAAAAATTGATACATGGTGTGATTTTTCAGCCTGCAAAAAACGTTGATGAACGGACAAAATGAGGGGTATGAATGGGAAGATAAAAGACGAAAATATAAGCAGGTATTTCAGGTACAGAAAAATTGTTGCCCATAAAAGAAAGAAAATCGAACGGAATATTACTCAGTGTAATAGGATAAAAAATAACTGACGATTTAGGTACGTATGATAGACATCGTATATCAAAGGAGACAGTTTATTTTATTTTATTTTTTTGACCGAAACGTCTCAGACGAGCATACGGAGCCGAAGACAAGGGTGGTTGCAAATAGGCAAGGCAAGGCAAGGCAAAAAAAATTCCCCCTTAGTCCACATCGTACTAATTTATATTATCTGTTTAATAGGGAAATTTATGTGCTTTATTTTTGTATAGACCTATTTGTACTGTAAGATTGAAAGGGAAAGAGCTATCGTGAAAAAACACGTTTGAGTTTTCTTCTAATATTTTCACTCGCCATTAACTCGAAATAATTTCGTTTTCAGAGAAATCTGATGATAAAAATTAATTTGTCGTAAAAAAGATAGGTGGTTATAGCTGAAAATTGTTTTCTACAACTATTAGTTTTTGAAATAAACAATAGTTTAAAAAACGGCAAATTTTCCATAAATTATATAGCTATTTTTTATTCCTTAATTATGAAGAAGTCATTAAAGATAAAAAAAAATTTATTGGAGGTAAATTTGAGTAAATTTTCACCTCTTTCTAGCAATACCAACTTCAGCATTCAAGCTTCAGCAGCACTATCGAAACCCATATTGAGAAAAATAAATTTTGAAGTTTACAAAACCGATCGTAAGATTGGAAAAAAAAGTGAAGGCCTAAATAATATACGTTAGGTCAAAAACGTGTATTTAAAAAATACGCTTTTATAATTTGAACAAAAAAAACAAAGGCGAAAGAGAAAATAAAATTTCTCACTTTTTTTTCCGAGACAGAAACAAAAAAAATTGAAAAAACAACTGATAGAAACACGTGAAAGCAGCGCTGAAGTTGGTCATCCGGGGTACTTCAACAAATTGAGCGAGTAGAATATAAGCGTATAATAAATAAAATTAATTACGGACCCAAAAAAATATATTTAACAGAATACTATCTGGAAAAAATTACAGAACAACAAAATTATGAGGAAAAATAGTTTGATTCCAAAACAGTAGGGACAGAAGACATTATTTCTAACGGTACAAATATTCATTAGTGGGTCGTCAATGCATATTCGTGCCCACAGAAAATTCTGCAAAATGACACGTCTCTGACATCTTAGTTTGACTTGCGAGGTTCTACCACACTCGAAGCAATACGGACTCCACTGATTTTTTGCTTGCATCGAAAATCTTATGATCTTGTATGTGGGTTGAGATTATTTATTTCAATAAGCGACACAATTTTCCGCAACTGAAGGTTCTCCAAGTCATATTTTTTAATTTTGGGCTCAAAAGTTATTCTTTCCTCGGAGCTTTTACTCGCTCGATTATATTTATTCACTGACAAATTATGTACAGTGCCCAAAGTTCGTACTCATCTCTTGTTTCATCTTTACCAACACTTTCTCATTCAATTTTTGGCCTCAGATCTCGATTATAATGAACAATTTTAAGTAGGTACAACATACAGTAGGCCTACTTTCTTTTTTATGGAGAAAAATTTTCATTTTCTGAAAGTTTTTTTTCTTTTGAACATTTCATTTTTACTTTTCTTTGGGGCCCATTTTTGGCATTCAATTATCTACAGGCTGCGCTTTTTATGCTCTTTTCTTAAGAAATAGTTCGAGTCAAGACACCATAGCCTAGTTTTAACCCCTGGAAGAAACTGTTCATAGACAGATAGTCGTTAGCTGAAAACTTTGCATGAAGTGATAATTGCTCTCATACAGGTATTTACATTCTTTTCATCAAAAACATTTTTTTCTCCCTGATGAAGTAATGTTTTTCGTAGGTTCCGCCCGAAGGTGGTCACAATAAACAACCAAATAAATTTGAATTGTGTCGATTCTAGTTCAAACCGGATCCGTATTTGATGGAAATGAATAAGAAAATGTTTTTTATGGAATTGACATGACTTCATAACTTTCAGTTTAGTAGTCAAAGTTGACCGCCGGCTGAAATACGAAATTCGACAAATCCAAATTAATGCTGTAGTGTGTTACGGTGGTTCTTGAAATTTTTCGGTGTTCGTTTTCCCCGATCGACAGAATCATTGTTTCCAGCCATTTTTTAAAAGTAATTTTGGTTACGTGCGTTCTTCGCTAACGCGATTATAGTTTTTCTGTCGTCAAGCTGGTAATGGCCACAAGAAATATGCAATGGAAAATATCAGCAGCGATTGGTTCAATTTTGTTACAAAAAAATTTCAAAGGCAAGTACAACGTATACCAGTTGGCTATGTTCAACGCAGTATTTTAGCCGTTCATTCATCAAATTTATAGATGGATAGGTATGAGAATTTTTTTTTTTTACACCAAATAGACAAATTTTTGGGAAATTAAAAAAACGATATTATAAAGAAAATATATAGGTAGGTATATTCTAATCTGTAAAAACTATTCAATTGTTGAATGAACGTAGAAACAAACGTATATTTAAAACTAATTTTTTTTTCACAACCCGATGTTTTTATCCTGAATTTTTCATGGGTAGGAATGAGAGGATGATAGGAATAACTAGTTCACGATCGAAAAAATAAAAAATATGGCAGAATATTCGAATCCTACTTCATGCCTGATTGATTATCAATTGTAGAATCGTTTGAGTTGTTCTGTCTGGATGTTGGAGCCTACGCATCTGAAATACAAATAAAATGATAATAAATTACTGGTGATGATTTTCTGTAGAAAAATAAAGAAGATTTGCGACCAACATTCTAAAAGTTAACGTGGAGGTGACTTCGTAAGAATTTGCATCAGCCTTAAGTTTTTAGGCTTGGATTTTTTCAAATTCTCATCTTCAAAATTTGACAGATATCTCATCTACGTTGGCAGAAAATTTGACTGAAATTTTTTTATAAAATCTAATCCAAAACATAACTACCATTGGTAAACGCAATTAATAGACTTATACCATTACGTTGCAAATAAATTTCATAATTTCGATAATCAAACGTAATTAAATTAAAAAAAAAATACGTGCAAATTTACTTTTTTCAATTTTTTTTTTTCGTTGTTTTTTTTAATCAAAGAGATTAACTAAAACAATTCTAACGGCATTCGATTTTTCATGAAATTCAGTATTATAGGCTGGCCGCCGGAGAGCCATGCATAGTCTCAAAGCTATTACGATTTATATCTGCGCTCGCTCATTCTGTCATTTTAATTATTTTTACAAACTCCAGAGGGGCGTTTAGTTTTGAGAATTTTCAAAATTTTTTGAAAAAAACATCACGACTCTAATTGCTTTTCCGTAAAATTATTCGTTTAATAAAACCACACAAATATAATTAATATTATATAAAACGGGTACGGCGATGAAGGATAAAATGTTCGTCAGAATAAGCACAAAAAAGTAGAAGAAAATCACATTTTTCATAGACAAATTTCTTAAACACAAACTAATGATGACACGTTGCAAAATTTCAACGATACAGATTGGGGTGCACGCAGACTGAATTCGATGAAACACAAACGATGCAGACGCGTACTTTTGTTTCTTTATGAATTATAAAATGTTCGCGTTCTATCCAGACAAGTGAAATTCTTGGGGACAGACATTCAAATACTACGAATTATTATTATTATTACGTATACTTTTTTTTTTTCTTTCAAATGTTTAAATTAATACTGTTCCTACGTCACTGAAAAGACGATTATTTAGAAAAAAAAAAAAAAAAAATCAACAAGACGAGTTTGTATTCGATGAATACGGAAATTTTCTTCTTTCTTGGCATTAAGAGTCATAACCATGCAGTTCTGGCTTTTGTCCATTCGTTTAAGTTTTCAATTTAAATATTACGACGAGTGTTACCGCTGCTACTGCTGCTGCTACTCTTATTTATACAATTTACTCTCTCCATTTCCAAAATTTCTATTGAAAAAAATAGAGCACCATTTTGTAAATGTTTAAGGACTGATGAACGTCTGCGAATTAAATTCGCAACACAATATGGTATAAAGAGGGGGAAAAAAAAAGATCCAACTTTGTAAACGATGAGCGTTTCGAATCTAAAAGTTGCTTTTAACAAATTATTTATTTTACAATTTTATTTGTACGTATATTTTATAGAAAGGTACCTTAAAGTACAATATTAATTTATATTTGGTACTCGGTAAATACGATATAATAATCGTGAATTATTTTTTGTTTGTTTCTTTTTTCTTTCTCCGTATGCCTTTTTTTTTAGTTCCCAACATAAGAAAATATGTCACGAGGAACGAAGGGATGTTTCAATCAATTTTTTCATTTGTACTTCGGGCTCAATAGACAGATTAAACTTTTGGAAGGTCATAGGACAAGTGGGAGTTTTTGTGAACTATACACACAGGAATATAGTGTAAATCTAATGTAAGGAAGAAATAATAAACGTTTATATCTAAAAGTCAGTCTACGTTTAACAGTTTAACTGCAAGCTCGTTTTTCTTTTTTTTTCTTTTTTTTCTCGGTTCGTTTCTTTTAAAATGTGAATTTACTGATCGACTGTTTTTTTTAAACTTTTTTTTACTACATAATAATCCTTTGTGAACGTGTATTCTTTATCGTTGTTCGTGGAGTAATTTTTTTATATTTTTTCATAATATAGTTTTATTAACTATGTATAAATACAATATTTTTGCATTTTTAGTCAGTATTTTTGGAGTTTTCCTCGTAGTTTTGGATACAGGTAATCGAAATAATATTTCAATACATAAAAATCCTAAAGAATTACACTGGTTTTTCCGCGAATTTTGAATCTCCCCCAAAAATTTTTTTTCCTACAACTAAAAAAAATGCATTGAATATCTATTTGCCACAGGTGAGGCGGACTGTGGAATTGTGGATATACGCAAACTTAATTTACTAACGTAAGATATTTTTGAAAATTCGTTTGCGAAGTTTGAGAAATCTAATTTTTTTAGCGAAAAGTTTCCATACATTTTGGAATGTAGGCAACATTCGCCTGCTGAAGAAACGAGTGCACGTGTATATGCTGTACCGCTGTGCACTGTACATTTTGTTTGTTTGTTTTTTTTTTTTTTTTAGTCATACATTCGTTTTTTTAGGTTCCGCACCAGTTTTATAAACTCGTTGAACTCTTTTCGTGACGAAAAACAAGCTATAATAAACTATGCAATTTAAGATCTGATGATGCATCATATTGTAGTCTGTATGTAACTTCTATCATTTTAATAAGTTATTTTTTCTCTCTATTCTATATATGTTGGGGTACGACAGGAAATTCGTTAAGATGTTACGAATGTAACAGCCGCAGCAGCGGTGATTGTTGGTCGCCGACGCCGAATAGCACCAACGTCACCATCGTCGACTGCAGTCAGAAGAGAAAAGATGCCAATTTTGTCGCCTGTCGAAAAATTTTACAAACCATCGACTTCGAAGTGAATGGACGTAAGTAAAATTATGTGAGAAGCCAATTATTCAATTTTTTTTTTTTAAAACCCACCAAACACTTCCGGTGATCCACGTGGCAACTTGAAAAATATTAATAATAATTATTTATCTGTTATATACCTATGCACTTACCAACGAGCGCATGAATTTTACTATAGGCACAATACGCTACGATTTACTCCTAGTTTTACACGGCTTTTAGTGAGGCCATAAATCCCCCTTCCATAAACCCAACCCTACCAGTTGAAAACCATTGTGAGCATAGAAAGGGATTCGAATTTTAGGTCGTAATTGTCTTAAAAAAAGAGAGAGCTACTTGTTCGACATGAACGAAATTTTAAAGGATGCTCTAAGAAATAAAAAGAGTCAAAAAATAAGATATTCGAGCCCTTATAAATCGAGAAAATTGAAGGAGAAGATCAAACTGTACATCAAATTGGCTTAATTTGATGTTATCAGTAAACTTTATCTTAAGAACAACTAATTAAAACTACTCATTTTTTTCGAATTCACTATTTTTTAGTCTTATCATTAGTTGTTCTCAGGGAAAAGTTTATTGATAAACTTGAATTAAATAGATTTGATATATGATCTCATCTTCTCCTTCAATTTTATCGGCTTTTAATGGCTCTTCGTTCTTCGACTCATTTTATTTCGCAGAGGCTCCTTTCAAATTCCATTTATGTTAAAAAAGTAGCTATCTCTTCAAATAAGAGAACTATAGGACAGATAATTGGTGTAAAAGAACATATTTTCGATGCATTTCAAAGGTTTAACGGAGTGAGAGAATAGCGACCTAACCGAAAATGATCGAATTGTGTCTTTGGTATAATTCATATATGCTCGTTGGCACTTACCTAGTACCGTACTAATCACTGACGCAAAAATCAATTATAAATCACTAAAAATGTTGAATCCCGAAAAGGACAGCTTAAAAATAAGAAATTACAAGAAATTACAATTTCAAGTAATTGATTTAATATGACCGTATGATGTAGCTTCCACATCAAGTTGAAAACTCAGTTTGGTTAGTGAAAATAAATCACATAAAGAAACACTCGATGTTTTCTTTAATGGAAAAAATGGAAAAACTGAAAAAACACTGAGGTTCTAAATGAGAATAAATTGGTAACAAACCCACCCGAGGGGAATGAGAATACGACAAAATGCGTCTCATTGTATGAGGTGTGGACCCCTGGATCAATACGAATTGTTGGAGCGTATTCTCCCCTCGTTTTCAGTCCTTTTAAACAGGAGTAGGACAGCTCCAAAAATTGATTTTCAAGAAATTATGAATAAATCTTGAAGATTTTGTCATTATAAATGTTCTATTACCCAAATCCATATTAGTAAATCACTATACTTACCAATTGAATACTTTCTCGAGAAAACGTTCGATTAAAAAATGTCATGGAGAGCGCTTTGAGGCCTATAATGTGAATATAGATGCAACTTACTCGACAATTCTTAAATGCGCTGAAAGTTTCAATTTAGTATTTTAAAAAAATAAAAAGAAACGTACAGCCAGGATTGATAAAGGTAATGGAGTGAAGAGGTTAAGCAGGTTAATTGTAGTTCAAAAATAATTTAACGACTCCAGTAACTTAATTGATGCCGGTATTTATATCTTCTCCAATTTTTTTAGAAACCTTGAAGGAGGTAAGAGGTGAAATAAAGGTCGGCGGTGGAGGGCTAATGCCCCAAAAATCTGTCCATGCCACCTGAAAAAATTCGAAAATATGGATCCACTGTTAAAAGAAATGATGAAATAATATTTTAAATTTTTCGTTCGAGGAAATAACGAAGGACCATTTGAAACTGTTTCCTAAATTACTTATACTTCTGATAATCGATGACGGACAACCAAATCTCAATGATTCAACCCTTTTTTTTTCGAAAACTACTAAGTTTTCACAAAATGGCAAAATGGGTATATATTTTTTCGTGTATTTCTTCCTCCTGAATAAAATGATGGAATAGGACTTATTTTTCAAAACGGCGAAAGTTAAACATGTATACGGCTGTTTAAAATTACATGGTGACTTCCTCTTTTTTTCTCCGAACCTCAAATGTGAGTAAAACTTTAAAAGCTGGAACGGAAATAAATAACATGAATACTTACGCCCCTGGGCAAAATTTCGTTCATTTTTATGAACTTTTTGGGAAGATAGGTACCTCTACATCATATTTTTGATATTCCTTCCCATTTTGGTGGACTACAATTCGAAAAAAAGCATTTCTCAGTATTTTGCAAGAAAAACTTCTTTGTATTTCGAACCTCAAAAATCGATCAGGGAAGTTATGAGGATTGACTTTTGAACAACTTGGATAAATAACTCTAAACAGCTGTGCTGTATGTCATAAAGAGTGGTATTTTTTTGTTTTTAATTTTGGATCCGGAGGGCTCTTCCACTCTCATGAGAATATGCATCAAGTTAAACTAATGATTAAAAAGCATGAGTCTATTCTTTCCGCCAGAAAAATCTGAACTCAATTCAGAATAGTTTCAGAATGGGACAGGAAAGTGTAAAAAAATTGCAAAAAATTTCCAGTTCATCTGCGATTAAAAGAACATTAAAAGAAAGTGCAAGCAAGAAAAAATAAAAATAAATACGATAAGTTATCACAAAAAGTATTCGCAGTTCATTGTCTGTGAAACGGTGAGAACTTTCTTAGCATTAATTCTACACCTCCTTTTTATTAAGTTTGTTCTATTTTCCAAATATTAGTTACATCGACACGCGGTCAGCACCAGGTTATGTGAGTTACCTCACACGACACAGTGGTATTAAAAAAGTGTTGGTTGAAAAAAAACGTCGAAAGTAACATCACCAACACCAAACTCACAAAATCGTTAATACGTAAATACTTTTATCAATTAGCAACCAATCAAAACACTCCAACCCTGTCCTGATTTCTTGCACCTACTCGGGATTAAGTGTAGCATTTGCTGACCCAGTGTTACCCTGGTGTTACCCTCATGTACAAAAAAGGATTGTTATATTTACCACAAAAAGGTTAACCTCGGTTTGACACCAAACACCAACCTGGTTTGTTTTGGTGACTCGAAATTGAGCTTAATGTTAACGCAAAGACACCAACTTGACATCTTCTCACATCTCCTCCCGAATAGGTGCATGATAATGTCATACTTTCGTGGAATAATAAAAAAAAAAACACAACAAACACCAAGATAACACTGTAGCAAATAAAACGTGTCAATGGTGTTGTCCCGGGGTCGTTTTTCATGGCAAATAAAACAAATCTAATGAATGCCAGGTTGATAACCTTCGGAGTTCTTTTGAACCAAAAAGAACGCGATGGTTGACACTGACGGTAAAACCAGCATTGAGAGTGTTAATTTTTGTGGCTAACAGAAAATATTTATTTAGTACAGAAATCATATGCACCTTCTACACTTTTCTCAAAACTAAGTGTACACTAAATTTAGAATAATGCCAATACTTGGCCCTATAACCAAAAATAACATAATTATGAAAAAAAACAGTCTTAATGTATGTGGCTTTTAAACACTAATGAGACTGGAATTGAAAACAGGTGTATGCCTTTATGGATTTTTTACTTTGCATATGTTTTCAATTAAATCATTTTTACTATCTATGGATAATTTTAATTACATGAAATAAAAATAATATAATTACATCATTGAAAAAATTTTTTCAGTAGAATATTGAAATTAAATCGATAATTGAGATCATAAGAAAAAATTACATATGAGTTATGTGGGGACTCAACCGTATGAGGTAAAGGGGCTCGGACCCCTCGACGACAGTCGCTTCCTCAAAGGGCAGGCTAATAATCGTCCTCGTGACGTTAAACCACACACAAAATACGTTTGATCGTAATTACCTGCAAGTACATGCAGGTAATGTACGAGTACCAAATCGTGACATCACCAAACAATGTCATGATCCGTACACGAACTGGCCAGCCATCTCTTATCATGATAGGGGATGATGCAACCCGGCCGCCCTCACCGACGTACGTATTATCTTACGTACGTGTGTTTGTGTGCGTGCAAATAAGCCGTATATAAACCACCCAAACCGGCTCTAAAATCGCCAGTGTTCGCCTTGGTTTTGGCTTACCCGTACTTGTGTACAAAGTGGCTGAGCAAGCTTAAATTCTGTTGAATTTCCTTCTGGTGAGAATATCTCTCACGACAAAGTATTCCACAAGTTACTTTTTACTGCAAAATACCATCGTAAATGTTACCTTTCGGATCGTGTATTATATAAAATAACTAACAAAATGCTAAATTTCAGAAACTCAATTAAGGAAAACAAAATGAAAAAAATAACGTTTCTCAATCCCTGATTGATAGTTATAAAAAAATAAGTGAGAACGGGCATAAAATTGAACAAAATTGAAAAATTACGGGACGTGGAAGTCTTCAGAAATTAATGTTTGATTTAAAAAAAAACACTGAACTTGAAAAACAAAATCTAGCTTTATATTGAGGAACTATAGAAAAATTTTGTACCATGTTTCATTTAAATAGCAAATAAAAACTAGGCTATCTTAAAAAACAGAATCAAGAAATTCTTATTTTTTTGATTAGTAAATTTGAAAAAAAAAAAAAATCAAACCGATAAAGGGGTAGGTACCTAACAAATTGGCAAAATTATGTTTTACCATTGAGATTTAGATACTTGAGACTAAATCAAAATCTGGTGAGTCGGGACCAGTAAATATGTTCTGACGCATTCAATTACAGCTTTGTTCTTTTTCATGTATTATACATTTTTCCTTAAAAATTTAATCTACACTACCCTCATTACTTTCCACAGACTTTCTTTATTTTTCCCACTCCTTTTTTTGTCTTCTCTATAGACTCCGACCTATAAAAACGTTAATCTTCACATTTCTATATGTTTCTCCTCATTTCTTCTTTCCTCTCATGTCTTTTCCTCAATACCTTATCATTTCTCACACTATATTTTATTTCATTTACTGAAATTGCTTGTCTGTGGAATAGTATCTTAATATAATATATATATACATTTAAATAACCAGTTTGTACCTACCCCTACTCAGTTTGTTACATTTTACATCATTTTTTAATTCTCTTACTAAGATTATCTTAGATGCAGTTCTCTCTACAAAGTTCGTTTTATTTTGCTGGATGAATAACATGTTTTGTGAATTCTTTTTCAATGATAAACATGATTATTAATATTATCACGTATTGAGTTTTCTTCCGTGAGCTATGGTTTAAAGTTAGTGGTGTTTCTTTGTGTTTTCAATCAAAAATGTTCAACCAAGTAAGTAATAAATTCTATAGAGATTGAAAAACTTATGATTTATGGACATAAAAAACTTTGTCCAGACATGGTATAAATTTGAGACCAAGGATACCTGGCAGGCTATCCGGTGGTTGAGCAGTGATAATTCTGTGGGCACTGTCCTTAGTGAGTGGGTTCTCCAAAGTCCATGGTTTTGTTCAAAAAATTGGATCAAATAATTTTGTAGGGACTGAAGGGGGATTGCCAAAATGGCCCCCTGAAATATCACAGTTCGAGTTATTTTAGCTGCAGCATACATTTGGAGAATAAAATAACTGAATGAATACACCTATTCATGTTTGCCAGAAATCAACAACAAACATCAAACACATTTGGCATGTAGTATGGATGATCTTAAAAACATGCGAGGAACCCAAATTTTTGTACAGTTTGTTCAGAACATTTCACAAAAACTAAATGGAAGGGAGGCTTTCGACAAAATTGCAAGGAGAGACGACTAATATTATTGAAATTTTAACCAAGATATAGTAGGTATATGTTAGTTTTTTTCAAAACAAATAAAAATTATTATTTAATTCTCACCAGGGGCGTACGAACAGGGAGAACAATGTCACAGTGCCCTCAAATCAAATTTGGGAAGGACACAGCATCAGTTATGCCCCTCCCCTATTCAAAACATTCATCCCACTTATTTGACTCGTTAGTTGAACAAAAAGTAATTTACACGAGATAAGTCAATTTTTCATTTACAGAATTATCATATTTTTTTCATTTTTTAATAGTATATTTGATAATTTTAGTAAACTCTGGATAAGCAGCCAAAATTTGTATTTATTTAAGAACAATGCTCGTTTGGTTTATAAACTTACAGGAGTTATGCTTTTTGGAAATTTTCCATCAGAAGAATCTGTATGTGAAAAAAAACTTTTGGGCACCACTGCTTGCTTACAAGTTTTCCTGCGTAAATTTTTCAAATGAGCAAAAATCAGGCTCATCCATCGCACAAAATATTAAAATTAATTGAAAGATATAATAATTTTTAAAATTTGATAGGTATTTATCGTTGATTGAATTTATAGAAGACTGACAATATTTATGGAGAGGTTTGCCGCAGAAAATCAGTTTCTTTTTAAAATATAGTGGTGCGTTGTTGGTTGTATTGATGTTCTTTTTTCCCAAGTATTATTTCGAATTGTTCTTTTATTAATCACCTTTTTTTTTTCTGAACTACGAAAAACAACAAAAAAAAAAACTTCACGCAGAAAGTTGTTCGTGACAGACGAAGGGTCAGGTATTATTTTTATTTTATTGAACTCCAATTCGAGATCGGATCTATCGATAGCAGTGCAACCTGGTTGTCGGCTCCATTCCCCAAATCCAAGTTAGGAGGAAAAAATTTAACATTCGCTTGCCAGTCTGGTTACGATAGGTACTGTACATAATTATGTATATTCAATATTTTTTGTAGAAATAAATTGTTTTCTACATTTTTACCTAAAAAACCTTACACATAAGTATTATGAGAATATACGGTAGGTTCTGACTAAAAAATGCACCAAGGAAAATATGAACCAAAAAGTTTGAGAACCTTTACGATAGACTATCGTAGTGTATACAAGGTTTGATCATACTTAGTCGCATTTGGGTTGTTTGGTTTTTTTATTTTTTGATCTAAATGGTTCAGTATAATCTGTGTAAGAATTGGGATTTGATTGGTTCATATTAGGACAACAAATTGAAATCCGCAACTAACTTACTTGAATAAGTAAACGAACATTTGTGAAATATTTAAACAGCTCGAAAGTGAAAGAAGTGTGTTTATTCAGAATGCAGTGAGTGCTTTATCTGGGTAAACAACTTTTTTTGATTAGGTTACCACGCCATTTATTTTGAATGCATCATTGTATAGCTGTATTAACATGACAAAAAAGCAGACCTGAAAACATTTAGGTAGGGCTATTCTACTAATGCTGAGAGTATGCAGTTTTGACTGAAGAGTACTGGAAAAGAAAAGCTACAAAAGCTCGATGGCAGTGTACAAGAAAGCAACCAGAGGGTATTTTTGATGTTTAAAATTAAGTTTACTGATTTAGAATACAATTGATAACAAACTTCGAGTCATCTATTCAGTTCACAAGGATAATGTACATAAAAGTAGTTCAGTATGTCAAGTGGTAGACTGGTACACTAAGGTTGCCTATCTTAAGGCTGGTTCACAATTAATGGAAACATGAACGAGAATGTGAATGATAACAGGAATGGGAATGTATGGGAATGAGTTATGTTCACAATAAAACGTTAACATGAATGAGAAGGGTACTGTACTGTGAATCGTAGGTGATAAGAAAGTTAACTGCTCATGCTCAGTATGAAAAATCAGAGAATGAGAATGGAAAAGATGAACTTAAACCATCTTTCCCATTCTCTTCTTGGGTAGTTCTCATTCTTAGCTTGATATGAATGCTACCATTTAAATATGTTATTTCTAACTTTTACATTCCCATTCTTGTTACCATTCCCATTAATTGTGAAACGGCCTTTAATGCTGGTATGTTTAACCAAGAGTGCAATCAGAATGAACACTTGGTAACACTCAAGACACTCCAACTATTTAGAATGTACTGGTTGTTTTACTCGGGTAGGGTAAGTTTTATCCCAGTAAATAGTTGGTGAAAAGTAACCCTAACAATTTTGATAGGTTGATGTGGTATTATTTTGATAATGACGTGAAATATTTGATAACAATCTATTGTGTTCTAATTATTTACTCCGACATTCGGAGAAATTGTTGATTTTGAATAGGGTAAACTTGGGGTAAAATTTCAACTTCACCCTAACAACCATGTTTGTTAGTGATGGGAATTTTAGGTCTTTTTTGAAGTATAGTTCATTTGGTCTTGGTCATGAAAATACCTAGTTCAATGAACTAGTTCATCGTGACATAAATGATATAAATTAAGAATGATAATTTATCCATTATTTTCTTAATTCTTATCATTTAGGTCATGATGAACTAGTTCAATAATATATGAAAATTGTATTATTGTAAACTGTGAACAGAAAGATATTTTTTGTCTGCTAGTACAGTTAGTGCAATTACATATATACCTATTCCTTTCCATTCCTTTCTTACATCATTCTCAAGTGAAGTGACGAACTATTTATATTTTTAAAAGATGTCTTCTCGTAAACATATCGGATTGTCATTGTTTGTTGAATCGTTTCCAACGTATCTTATCATTTTAAAAATTCAAATCGGTCACGAACTAGTTCTTTTGGAGTTTAGGTCTCGGTCATTTAGGTCATTGAATTGTTCAGTTCAAATGAACTAGTTAGTGAACTACCGATACATCACTAATGTTTGTGTTGGTTGTTTATTCTGACCACATCCCAGAGGTCATCGATAAAATGGTTCAAAACTTTATAGTCAAAGGTACGCACCAATAAAAACCAAATGTGACTTGAACATTAACCAAATAAATCCCCAAAAAGTTTTTAGCTCCGCTAGATTTTGTCATGTGGAACACAGCTCATATACAGGCACATTATTTCTCTCATTTTTGTAGGGTGAGGCTTGATTTTTTTCAGTCTTTCATCTAGATTGTTTAAAAAGAGTTTTTTGTAGGATGTGCCAGGTGTAAAATCAACAAAAATTTCAAAGGTCAGCGTCGTATATTATATTCACAAAATTTTTTGTAATTTATTGAGAAAATAATATTTACATTTTCACCTACCAAAAATTGTGCCCCACAAGCCTAAAGAAGAGGGGTCGTAAGTTCTGGAATTTTTTTCATAGAAAAGTGCTCTTTTCCTCTTGTTTTCATTGCATTTAAAAGATATGAAGGAGTTCAGTAAAACACACCACCAGGAGAATAAATTGAATCTGAAGATAACGTTCCTATTTGAAGCACATATTTTCAAACTTACATGCACTATAAAACATTATTAGGAAGAAAAAACCTTTAACTATTGATTACTTATTTATGTTTTCTATCATACATTTACTCTAACTATATGAACATTTTTGTCGATTAAATTTTTAAAGCCATTTAAGAATCTTTAGAAAAAACAGACATGTAACGCCAGAAACAGGTGTTGGTTCACAATTTGTTTCCTATTTTTGACGTTGACACTTTACGAAATATTTATTTGAGGAAAACCACAAATAAATATTTATAATAAAATAAAATAGACTTTATAAATTAAACTTGAATGTACTAGGTATCCACTTCACTATAGTGGACCTTAACTTTGTTGAGAGATTAAGACTTCAATTAATTTTCAACGAAAATCTTTTTATAAAATATTATAATGTTTCATTTACAACACAAGAAAAATAGAATTGAGCAAATGAGTTGACTACAATTAAAGAATTTACATAAAATTAATGAACTGAACAAAATTGAAGAAGTGAACAAAATTAAAATTGAAGTGAACATCTTGTTCTTCAGAGTTCGAGTTTTTATAATTTAATTTCTACATGATAAAAAAGAAGAAATGGTAAGAACAGGTGGGATTAGTTTATTACGATTGGTTGTCACCAAAAAGAAGGAGAATTGACGTTTTCCAGTATTAGACAGATATTTCAACTAAGTTACACGTGTGTGACATTAGCTGAGGTCAGCCATAATTGTATTTTTGTAACAGAGACAATTTTCATCGAATTCAGACGATGCCATTTCCTGTTAGGTTTGTACAAAGAATAAAAAGAATAAAAAAAGTGTGAGAAAATAAAAAATAAGACGAATGAATTCGTCTGTGTAAAAATATAGGCGGACATTTTAAAGAATGTTCGTCTATATTCGTTACACAATTCTCCGGGGGGATAAAAAAAAAGGGGAAAAAAAAATTTTTTAACGTCCAATCATAATAAAGAAATCAAGAAAAGTAAAAAAAAAATTTTTCTATTATATAAGCTTAATAGTATTAGAAAGATTATACGAAATTCGCGAAAGTATATTAGTTTACTATAATACATCTTATAAACTAGTTTCGTCGTATTTCGTTAATTTTTGTATAATGCTAGAAGTTTGAGTAGGAGTAAATACTTTCTTAGGAAAATAAACAATTGAAATGATTATAAAAATAAGTGTAATAGTTATGATTATAAGCCATAAGAGAAATATCATATTTATTAAGGTAAAGTTATCATCAAGGTCTATATTAGGGATTTTTAGTTCAAAAGATTTTATTTTATTTTCGAGTTGGTTTATTGGGGTTATATGGGGTACAAAGTTTTTCCAATTAGGGTTATACAATTTTTTTGTTGATAAGTCAAGAGCAATATCAAACGGTTCATCCGGATCTGAAAAGTAGGTCCAAAGGATGGGTAAATGATTTTCGATTTTAATAGATTCTTCCATCGAAGATGTAAGACAAGGGGTTTCTGTTGGTATAATCATAGTACTTTCATTTTTTTGATTGATGTCTTCAATTTGTATATGGCAAGGAACTTCTAGAATGAAAGTTCCAGGTAGGGAATTATTAATGTTTAATTTTTCCGAAGTTTTCGTGATAGAGTTCGTTGCAAAAAGTGCATTGAAATTTATCACGGCAAATTTCGTATGTCCAATTGGGTGGACTAGAGTTTGATTGTTATTTTCAGAACATTTAAAAGAACAGGATTGTAATAAATTTCTGTTTAAGTTTTGGAAAAATAGATTTTTAGCACAAGAAGACAGTTTGTCGCTTCCTCGATTAGATGGAAGGTAACAAAGTGGCTTATCTGGGTTACAGAAGTGGAGATTCGTTCCAGAGATATATCTCACAGTGTTTGATCGTATCTCATGGATTAGAATTGAGGCTTCTTGATCCCAGTTACATAGTTCATTAGAGTGACTTCTGAAAGTTAATGGAATGAAGTCAAACACTTCGTATTTGGAATTTAATTTTTTTAGTGGGATTTTAATTTCAATTTCTAAAGAGTCATTAAAAAAATTACAATTTACCAAATCTGCATGATAATAGTTTGATAAATCATGAAGTGGGATTGCTAGATCAAGATCTAGATTTTTAATTTTGCTTTGGAGTGAGAAAATATCTTTTTCCAAAATTATTTTAGATATAATAGTTGAGGGGATTATGTGGTTTTTACAAGAAGAAAGAATGTTAGACAAACGAAAGGTATTTACGAGATAATTGTCGTAAAAACCTTGTAGATAGTTTAGGGAAAGTAACAATTCATGTTCATCCAAAGAGTTTTGTTCAAATGAGTTAGTATGTTTAACAAATTCGGACATGTATTTATTTGTATGGGAAATAAAATTTTCTAAATTTGATGACGTATTCACAAGAGCCATATGTTCTTGGAATAGTTTATTTTTTATAATATCATATTCGTTTTTTAGAGATAATTCATTAGTCAGAAAATTTCTACCATCTCTGAAATTTAAGACGCGGCAGCAAAATTTTAATGCATCACCAAAAAATGATCCAACTGGTGTGAATATACTTCTTTTGTTTCGAATTAATGAGGGGCTAGTGTAAAAGTCTTGCACGAGGGCAATATTTTGTTTTTTAAGGATATTAATTGAGTTTTTAAGTCGTTTAGCCATTTCTGCATATCTGCAGTTTTTCCATTCTGTATTTTTACATTCTTGGTGTTTGAATTTAGTTTCCAGAATTTTATCTGCTGATTCATAAAGATCAAGTTTCAGAAAGTATAGGATAGGTGCTGAGTTTGAGTATACATGAATATTATTGATTTCGCTAAAATAAGCTCCTGTTGATGCAGTGGTAATTCGATACGAATCCGCAGAGGTGCGTTGTGCTGATAAAGCAATGATTTTGACGTAAAGGATTACAGTAGCAAACAGCAAGAACATATTTCCTGAAACAAAGATAATATTGTATGTCGATCTAGTTTACTGCTGGATGAGAATACATTTTACATAGCAGCTGCAATTTTATGGTACAGCTACGTTTCAATTTTTTCCAAGATTTCACACGGAATTAGTTTGTTTAGCAGATTATTTTTTTTATAGGTAATAAGGGGTAATTGTCAATAATTTTTTTTATTAGTTCTACCTAATCTGTCATACTTGGTTGGTCGTGTACGTTCTAGTGGTAGTGTTTGTTAATTTCGAATTTGTTTTAATATAAAAAGTTTTTTTCTATTTTTTATTTATTTTTTTTATGTTTTATTTTTCGCGATTTTTATTGTTAATTTAATTTATTACCTATTTATTTCTGTTATTATTGTTTTTCGTTTTTTATTCGGTTTTTTTAAGAGAAAAAAAATTATTTAAAAATGTCTTTATTCTTCAATTCGGTCGACGAGCGGGTGTTTGCAGCTACAGGGCGGATCGAGGCAAATGAGACGTGGAGTTTCTCTCATATGCTGGGAAATAAAGTGTCACACTACCAATCGTGTGGCTGTTACTTCCAATTTTTCCTGGCTACACATCGGCTGTTTAATCTTGCATATATGTTTGCCGGGAAAACAGAAGATGAAGAATTAGCACGTTCCTTCGCTCTACTTAGGCTTGGTGATGAGTCAATGCGACAGGACCAGTTTAGTTGGGAACATTTTGTTCCGTTTCAAAGTTGTAAGGTGGCTGAGGAAACTGTTCGAAAATTGTTGTTCGAACTTAGATGCTTCTATCCGAGGTGTCTAAGTTTTGAATTTGGAACCACCTGACTCCGATTAATACTCGGTGGTCAAGTTGATCACCGGGTTCGTCGGGACCTGGGGGTATTGTCTGGCTTATTCGTTGGATTAGTTTGCATATCGCAGTATTCCAACGAATACGTCAGAGTTAAAATTATTCATATCGATTCGTATATGCTAACGAGTCGAGTTATGAGTCCTGATGCCACCAAATTTTTGAAATTTTTCAACCAAACTTTCGGTCCTAGGCTAAATCTCTCGGTATCCGTAGAGGCCTTCGAGTTTGAGCGTCGCTATACTGCTACTGAGCGGAATAATGCAGTTGCTGCCCGAACAGGGTGGCAAATGCAAGAAGATTTGGTCTATACATTCCACTCAGACTCAACAGCAGCGGATACTCGGGAGCCGAGCCAAAGGTATGTACCCACCGTTCGAACCGAGGATGAAGCCACCGAGTTGAACAACTCCGAATGTTCGATGCCGCCAACTACGAACAGCTCCACCGGCAGTGAGAACTTAGCCACATTCCTGGAGGGCTATGCCGACACCTGGGCCGATTTTATGCAGTAGGGTAAGTAATAAAAAAAAAAATTTACTATTTTTAAGATTTGTTTCATTAAATTTTCTATTTTTTATAATTATTATTTTTTATTATTTTTTTGGAATGGGAGAGAGAGAGGGGGAAAAAAAGGGGAGAATCTTAACCTAAATTTAGGGACAGGTACTAGACTGTACACATCCCTGGTTTTCGTGTATTTTACGAGGGCGGCCCCTCGGTTTAGCTACGATTTTGGTTGGGGGAAGGTTTTCGGGTTTTTTATTATCGTCAATTCTTGACGTATATGGGATAAGTCGACGTACATGAACTGTTTTGTCGTATGCTGTATTATCAGCATTTTTAATACGGATTGTATAATTTAGTTCATTCAATTTTTTAATAACCTTGTGTGGTCCGGTGAACTTCATTTTATTTTTTGCTACGTTTTTAGATTGACGTAATAAAACTAGGTCATTGGGTTTAAATTCCATTGTTCTATGGTGTGCGTTATAATGTTTCGCATTTTTATCCGATGCTTTTTTTGCAAGATCGGGAATTTTTTCTCGTGTTTCGAGGAGAGTTTTAATTTCTTCCTCGCGAGGTTTTGTTGAATTAATATTATTTGGGATTTCGGGTAAATTAATTTTTGGGTTATATCCATGTAATAAATAAAATGGAGTTTTATTATTGAGGTGTTCAATGGGACTTGTATTATACGCAAATACAATTTTTTTCAAAGTATCAAGCCATTCAGGTTCGTCAGATGGTTGATATTTCTAGAGTGATTTTTTTATTACACCATTAATTTTTCCTACAAGTCCTTGAGTTTGGGGAGAATATTTCGATGAATACACTAAAGTAATATTATTTTCTTTACAAAATTTTCGGACGGCTTCATTGGCAAAATGAGCTCCGTTGTCACAAGAGATTTTTGATGGGGGACCATATGTATGGTTTATAAATTTTAATAATTTAATTACGCATGCTGCGTTTGGGTTTGGAGTTGGACGAATAGTACAAAAATTTGTACTTTTATCCACAGCTACGAGTACATAACCGTGTTCGTAGTCTGTATTAAGTTTTCCAATAAAATCAATCTCAATATGTGAGAAGGGTTTTGGATTTTCAATTGGTATATGTTTCAAATGGCCAATTTGTTGGGGGGAATTTTGAGCCATTTGACATTCGTGACATGACATTACATATTCAGTCACTTTTTGTGTCAAATTTTTAAAAAAGAATTGGGATTTTACTTTGTTTTTTGTCTTTTTAATTCCAAAATGTCCTCCGTGTAGGGGATCATCGTGTAGTTTTTTTAAAATTTGTGGCACTAATTTTTCGGGAATAACAGTCACGGCTTCGTCGTAGGATGAAGTCGGGGTTGGTAATTTTTTTAAAATTTCGTTTTCATCTGTAAAATACAGTTGGATAGAACGATTTAATTTTTTTAATAAATTTTTATTCTTTTTAATTTCTTTAAAATTTAATAAAGAAATAACATTTTTCCAATGCGGATCATTTTCCTGCATGGATTTTAAATTTTGGGGTAATTCAATTGGTGTCTCTTTGGGTTTTTGGGAAGTTTTAGAGGAATTTTCAATTTGATCTATTTGATCTTCCTCAGTAATATTTGAGACTGGGTTTAATAGTTTTTTTTCATTGGGAGTTTTTTTAGAAATTTCGACATTTTTGTCGTAGGTATTTTTCGTGTCTTCTTTTGAAGAGGCACGGGTTATTACATTTGTTGTAATATTGTTTGGAAGATTTGGGCAATTTGGGGAATGTGTGATATTGTTGGCCAAAGCCGGTTCTATCACTTGATAAACTGGGAAGGATGAATTGGGTAAAGGAGGGTAGGAGGATTGGTTCGTATAAAACCATGTATTCTGATTTGGAGAAAACGCAGAATAGTAGGGTACCATTTGGGAGTTTTGGGGGGTATTAATGGGATTGTTATTTGGGTAAGTATTTTCAATTCTTTGTATCATACAAAGATTTTTAATTACATTAATATTTTTTTCTGGTTCAGCCAGTGAATATTTTTTTTCTACTAAAAATTCTCCTTGTTCAAATATTATTTCGTCTGGTTCGTCATGGGGACGAGATAACATGTCTGCCATGCAATTATTTTTTCCAGCGATATGTTTAATTTTAAAACTATATTCATTTAATTTGGAGATTAATCGAATTAGCCTGGGGCTTGGGGTATTGAATCTTTGATGGTAGATCAAAGGTTTATGGTCCGTGTATACTGTAAAGCGAAGGCTTAACAGATATCCGCGAAAATGTGCCAGTGCATTAGTAATTGCCATCATTTCGAGATCGAATGAGCACAATTTAGCATGGGCTGGTTGGACTCTTTCTGAGAAGTAGCCAACTGGGTGTTTATGTTTTGTTTTGGGATTAGTTTGGAGCAATACTGCACCAAGAGCAATTTTTGAAGCATCGACCTCAACACAGGTTTCGAGCTTTGGGTCATAAATCGCCAAAACAGGTTTTGTAATCATAAATTCTTTTAATTTTTCGAAAATTTCGAGATGTTCCGAAGTTAATTTAATTCGGGCATTCGATTTGCTGTCTGTTCCTCTTAGCAAGTCAGTAAGGGGAGCAATGATTTTTGCTAAATTGGGGATTAATTTTCTATGGTAATTTATTGAACCAAGAAATGCTCTTAATTGTTTTAATGTATTTGGGGCATTTAAATTTTTTATGGCTTCTATGTTTTTATTTAGGGGGGACAGTTCGTTAAATCGAACAGTATGCCCTAGAATTTCAATTTCATTCATAAAAAATTGACATTTTGGTGTTTTAATTTTTAAATTTCTGTTTTTTAGTCTCTTAAGGACTTCAGAAGTATTTTCAAGGCATTCCTCGAAAGTTTCACCAAATATACAAATATCATCTAAATAACAAATCATTTTTTTCCACAGAATATCGTGGAATATATCATCCATAATAGTTTGGAAGATTGAAGGGGAAATACTTAAGCCTATTGGGGTAGAGTTGTAAACGTATCCAATTCCGTCTACATTAATTCCAGTATACGCTTTAGATTCTTCATCTAGAGGTATTTGTAAATATCCGCTATTTAAATCAATAGTGGAAAAAAATTTTTTATTTCGGAGCCGAGGCCAAATTACGTCTATCGAGGGGACACGGTTGTTATCCATAACAATTCGTTCGTTTAACCTACGATAGTCTACAAGAACTCGGTATACTCCGTCGGGTTTTTTCTTAACAAATATAGGGGATTCAAATTTTGATTTTTGTTTTCGAAGAACTCCTGCTTTTACTAAATCGTCGATTAGTTTATGCAGAGCTTCGTGTTCAACATGTGAAAATTTAAAATTTTTGCACCTTAATGGTGAATAATCATCTAATTCAACATGTTGGGGCGGTACATCCGCAATTGTTACTTGGTCAGTTGTTCCCGTAAAAATTTCAATATATTCATTTATGGCTTTAAATGCCTTTTGTTTTTGTTCCCTTGTTAAATTTGGGTTTATTGGAATAGTATTTCCATGATTATCTTTAAGGATAGAATCCTCTTTGACAGTTTCGATTTTGCAAATATCAAAATCTTCGTCGTCATCAACGATAAATTTTCCAAGGTATTCACCTTGAGTTATTTCGCGTGTCCTATCACCGTAGTTAAAGGCCATCACGGTATCATCTTGAATACTTAAATAAAAATCAGTTAGGTATTCAGTTGATTCATTTTCAACAAATGACATATTTTCGGGAAGAGTTGCGATTACCATGTCGCTTTTGGGCTTAATATAAAATGTTTGGGGAGAAAATAATTTTATTGGTTTCTTAAGACCATATATTCCTTTCTTAATAATTAAATCATTGTGGCATTGGGGCATATCAAAACTTCGCTCTTCGATGCCGCAGGGCAAAGTGAATTTATTTTTATTGAAATCAATTTTTGCTTTGTGGGTTGATAAGAAATCATAACCCAGTATGGCCGGTTCCACCAAGTTTCGGACTACGTATACAGGATGTGGATAAACACAATGATCGATGGAGAATATCACATTGGTTATCCCCTTGACCTCTAAAGGTTGATTGCCTGCTCCACGGAATCTGACAGTGGTTGGGTAGATTATTTCTTTAAAATTGACTTTTTTTAAAACATTTTCATCAACAATAGTTTGTTCTGAACCAGGGTCTACTAAGCTAAGAATTTGTTTTCCGTTTATGGAAAATGGAAGGTGGAATTTGCATTCGGCTATGCGCTTAGCCTTATTCGGAAATTCTCCTTCAGCTATACAGTTAGCTGTTTTTGACCTTTCATTCGTGGCATCCCTTACAGTTGATAAATCAGCTGCAAGGGGGAAACTTAGTTTTTTGAGCAAGTGTTTTGACATACCGTGGGGGAGGGAGTTTGTATTTGGGGATTGGGGACAGTCTGCGAATACATCAAAGGAGCCGGAGCAGTTTGTGTATTAGCAGTTACGAAATTTTGTTGGGGAAATTGTGGTTGGGGGTTATTTGGGTAGTAATTATTATTTGGGTAGTTATTATTTTGGTAATTAGGAATAAAATTTTGGTTCCTAAAATTATTATTATATCCATTATAATTGTTTCGATATTGGTTATTATTATTATTCCATCGAAAATTAGGATTATAATTTTTCCCTCTATAGTTTGGGTTTCGATTGTATTGGAAATTGTTTTGATTATTATTCCAATTATTATTTTGGTTATAATTTCTGTTTTGATTATTATTATAATTCCTGTTTGAATTATAGTTTTGGTTATTATTATAATTCTGATTTTGATTAGAATTCTGATTTTGGTTAGAATTCTGATTTTGGTTAGAATTTTGTTCATTATTATAATTATTATTTCGGTTCTGATTATTATTTTGGTTTGAGTTTTGGGGATTTTTATTTTTATTAGGATTATTAGTATTACCTTTATTTTGGTTTTTATTCATATTTGTTATAGTAGCAGAAATTTTTTCGAGTTCAGATTTTAAATCAGGATCTGTAGAAACATTGTTCACTGATTTTTTCTCTGAACTAGTTTTTCCAGCTTGTAATTCCTTTATTAATTTTTCCATTTCCGCCATCTTGGCACGCAAGAAGGGGTCGGAATGTCCATAAAATTTATCCTTATAATCTAAGTAGTTTGAGAAAGCCTTATCTAGTTGGGCTAGAGTTAGCGGTTTTTCTCTTATTAGGAAGTCTTTTTCTTTTTCCGGAAGGTTGGAAATAATTTTTTCGATAATTTTATCTTCCGTGATATCAGGTTCAATTCTTTTTAAAATTTTGGAGACAAAGATCATATATTCAGGGAAATCAGTTACACCTTTGTATTTTCTTTCATACAAAAGTTCTCGTAATTGAGGTTTAGTTCGGGTAAAAGTTTCAATAATTTTAGGTTTAGTATTAGCCCATGTGGTACAGTCCTCATGGTCTAGAATTTTATCTTCGAACATTGTTTTAGCTGTGCCGGAAAATGCTATTTTAATTTTTTTGAATTTCATAGTGTCGTCCCAATTAAATCCTTCTGCCTCATTTTCAAAGCTTTTCAGAAAAGAAATAATATCTTCTCCTGCAGCATGGGCATAGGTAGTAGGGCGAACATTTACTGCAACAGCCATTTCTAAATTTTCGGAGTTAGTATCAAAATTTATAGGAGGATTTTCGAAATTATTATTATTTTCTACTGCGGGTATTACAGTAGTTTGAATTGGATTTACACTATGAGGGAGAAGACTCTCGAATGTAGGTAAGGGAATTTTATTTTCTTCACTAAGAGTAGTGAGAGAAAAGTTTTGAGGTAAGGTTTGTTTAATTACAGTGGTCTTAGATTGTGATATAGTTTGAATTGTTTTCAAATTTGTTTGGAGAAGAGTATTTAACTCGTCTACCTTATGTTGAGTATTTTCCCTGAATTTTATTACAGTAGAGTGTAATTTTTCAAAGTTTTCCTTTATAGGTGTTGAACTATTAGAAGAAGAAGGTTCAAAATTTCTTCTTACAGGGGGTTTATCAAGTTCTTGTATTTTTTCACAAGTTTTTCGTTGAGATTTTGGGGGAGTTTTTAATAATATTTTAATATAATCTGGAGTTAAAAGATTTTTTAATTCTTTACTTAGTTTTGTAGTTAGGTAGATATTCACTTGGGCTTTTGGTCTAGATATTAAATTTAAATCTAATTCTAAGTTTAAATTTTCACAAACATTAATTAATTCACGATTTGTGGCAGTACAAAGCCAGTGATTTTTAGGTAAACTAGGATAGTTAGGCTCAGTTAAGCTATCCCAATCTTCGTTTTGCATAAAAATTTCGGAAATTCACAATTTTAAAAATTTAATAAAAAAATAAAATTTTGGGAAAATAAATATTAATTAAATTTACTTTCTTTTATCTGGTACAGGTTCCAGTGATGATTTGTTTGTTCGACGTCGTCTTCTTCGGGACTGGAGGTTGAAGCCAAAATTTTGTAAATTTGTTGTATATTATTTTTTTTTGTAATAAATTTTTTGTACAGGTAGTCTCTCTGATCTTTTTCCACTCGCAGTAATTCTGTACTAGCTTTTTCCCAAGAGCGCGCCTTACGCTTTTCTCAAGGTACTTTCACTTTCGAGTTTACAGATCAAAGTACTTCGGATCAGATTGATTTACCATGTATTTGCAGCAGCACTGTTGGATTGGATCCTGGAGACTTCGTCGTTGGGTTTGATTTTTTAGAGAATATCGTTTTATTGTGTCAAAATAATTATGAACACAATTAATTTTATTTATTTCTGACGTAAACACTTCGTCAGTAAAAAGAAAAAATAAAAATTTTCAGATTTTTCAAAAAAAAAATTTTTAGAACCGAAGAAAAAAAAATTATTTACCAGAGTAGGATTCGATCCAATTTAATGGAATCAACGTTGGGCGCCAATAATGTAATGCCAGAAACAGGTGTTGGTTCACAATTTGTTTCCTATTTTTGACGTTGACACTTTACGAAATATTTATTTGAGGAAAACCACAAATAAATATTTATAATAAAATAAAATAGACTTTATAAATTAAACTTGAATGTACTAGGTATCCACTTCACTATAGTGGACCTTAACTTTGTTGAGAGATTAAGACTTCAATTAATTTTCAACGAAAATCTTTTTATAAAATATTATAATGTTTCATTTACAACACAAGAAAAATAGAATTGAGCAAATGAGTTGACTACAATTAAAGAATTTACATAAAATTAATGAACTGAACAAAATTGAAGAAGTGAACAAAATTAAAATTGAAATGAACATCTTGTTCTTCAGAGTTCGAGTTTTTATAATTTAATTTCTACATGATAAAAAAGAAGAAATGGTAAGAACAGGTGGGATTAGTTTATTACGATTGGTTGTCACCAAAAAGAAGGAGAATTGACGTTTTCCAGTATTAGACAGATATTTCAACTAAGTTACACGTGTGTGACATTAGCTGAGGTCAGCCATAATTGTATTTTTGTAACAGAGACAATTTTCATCGAATTCAGACGATGCCATTTCCTGTTAGGTTTGTACAAAGAATAAAAAGAATAAAAAAAGTGTGAGAAAATAAAAAATAAGACGAATGAATTCGTCTGTGTAAAAATATAGGCGGACATTTTAAAGAATGTTCGTCTATATTCGTTACAAGACATTGTTTAGCAGCAGCGGCCCGAGCTAATTGTGCGCCAGTGGCTCCGCCATATTCTTGTGGCCCTCGTGCATTGAAACACCCCTTAAAATTTTTTTGAATCATCTCAGAAAAAACGTATAATATAATGAATTTAAACTTTTTAATCCGGAAGTCTCGGGTTCGAACCCCATCAGCAATTGAATTTTTTTTATTGTAAAAGCGTATTTAAAAATATTCATTTTTAACGTTAATTATCTGCGCCGTTTTGGCGCTTCTTTTTCAAATGTGAGTGGCTCTAGCCACAAAAACACGCTGTCGGGCCGCCTCTGTTGTTTAGGTCAAACTGAAATGGGGAGTGACAAATTTTTTCTGAAATAAAAAGAGCACTTATTCGGGCAATCGACCTCATTTCAAGTACCTTTATGAGGGGTCAAACAATAGAAAAATTTTAATACGAGTATCTTTAAAATCTAGCGATAGACCGAAAATGAGCCTCATTAAATCTTATACTTTAGTGCACTACATAGTTTACACATATTACATTCTCAAGTACGAGTTTACTGTCTTGGGAAAAAAGAGAAAAATAAAAATAAAAATAAAACAGGAGAAAGAACCACATTTGAGTCTTCCCCTTCGAAAGAATGGGAAACAAACTGCACAACTATATGTGCACATAAATTGTCGCGCCAACTGGTCGGTGTAACCGATGGCGTCAGGATAAACAGCCGCCAAAACTATCTCCACTGTTCTAAATTTTCCTACACTTCGATATTAGCTGACCCAAAAAGTCAAGCAACTGTGTCACCTATGCTTAGGTACATACGAAAAAAATAGTTTGAAAGATTTCCGGATTTCTACGTATTACAAACACTCGCACGCTGTAATTTCAAATAAAAATATATTATTTAGAAGTCGAGCGTTAGTTGAAGTAGAAGCGGATCCAAGACGGACCAAAGGGCATCTAGTCTGCGCACGTACAAAAAATCTGCTTACTTTACGCACTACTTTTTATACATTTCCCACTTGTGCAAAAAAGTAAGCTATCTTCCCCCTTATTTCTTTTTGAAAACGTCTTTTTTCGGAGGGGTATTATAAAAAATAACGTGTGATATATGAGGCAATCAGTTTCGATTGCTACTTGTGTGAATTGCTACACCATGCTACAATCATCACACTGTCGCACTTGTATCATAAATGACTACTGCAATAACGGTGATTGGTACCAAAACTGTACGTGAAATAACATTGCGTAGCTTTCAGAGATGGATTTTAAGGGTTACGGGACATAAATGTTTTCAACTTGTCCAATTCTAAAGGGGGGGGGGAAGTGCAAATGGAATTCCGATCAGGGGCTACTATAAGCTCCGGCCAACAGAACTGGGAGTAGGGGCTTCATTATGATGTTATTCAGCATCACAGTTTGGAGTAAACGAGAATATTTAAAAAAACTCTAGCGTAGAAAGCATCACCAGAAAAAGTAGGTTTTCGAGAAGAAACATTATGAATTTTGCTGGTCGCATTAATTGTCTGTAAGTTTATATTCGTAAATGGTATGTTATGATTGTATGAAATTTGTTAACTGCTGACAAAATATTACAAAATGTGGCATTATTTCTTGAAATGAAAAATTAATTAAGATGATAAAGTATGGTAAATAATCATATAATATCAAATAAAATCAAGGAAATACGATAAAGTTATAAAATAAAAAAAACTAAGACATGAACATGCGGATAATTTTTGTAAAAATAAAAATTCATGCAAATTAGAAAAAAAAGGAAGGAAAGAAAAGCTTTATCGGAAGTACCGTCCTGTCGGACCGCACCAAAATTGGTAGCATGCTACAATAAATTATAATAAATATTAGTTCAAAATTTCGTACATATTGTTCCAAAAAATGCGCATTTTGTGGCTGCTACAAAAACAAAATGGCGGTATTGGAAGTACCGTCCGGCCGATCCACGCCAAAATTGGTAGCGTTCTACATTAAATTATGGTAAATATTTTTTCCAAATTTTGTGGCTATTGATGGAAAATTGAGCCTTTTATAGCCATAATAAAAACAAAAATGGTGGTACCAGAAGTACCATTTGGCCGAGTCGTACCAAAATCAATAGCGTCTGGTCCTTGGCTTAGTATCAATATTTATACCATATTTTGTGTTTATCGGACAAAAATTGCAACCTGAACTGTGGGAACAAGAAATGGACTTATATACATATATATATGTAAGCTCTTTAGAAAATAATGAAGAATCATGTAGACACATCTTTCATCTTTCCATACTTAAAATCCATCAATAGATGAACATAATACAAATCTAATATACATATGAGAGATCTCTTCAACTCACTATATCAGCAAGTGCGAAACACAGACAGAAACTGTGGTTATTTTAAGAATGTGAATACATATTCTTACATCCCCTTTCTTTGAGGGGGAGCCGCACTAGGGAAAGAACTGAGCTGATCGTTTACTAATTACCATTCCGTCTTCCTCAAGATCATCCCACTAGCTTGGCATGTATTGATGGATTTGTAAGCTCTTTAGAAAATAATGAAGAATCATGTAGACACATCTTTCATCTCTCCATACTTAAAATCCATCAATAGATGAATATAATACAAATCTAATATATATATGAGAGATCTCTGCAACTCACTATATCAGCAAGTGTGAAACACAGACAGAAACTGTGGTTATTTTAAGAATGTGAATACATATTCTTACATATATATATATATATATATGAATTCGAGATATTGGTGCAAAAATTTTCCCGAGGTCATAAAACGAAAAACGTATCCACCCCCAACCCTGGGGGCTAATACCGCACCAAGCGTGATAAGTAGATTTTCTAAAGAAAACCCACTTAAAAAACCAAACCATTATAAACAACAAACATTTCATGCACATTTGATTGTATGTTTTAGTGCCTCCCGACACCAGAGTAGTTCGTAGCTGCGCTTTCGAACGACAAGACTTGGACAAATGCTACCAAAGGTCAGGATTCGGTGGTCGACAAGAGGTGTGCGCCTGTGACGGTGATTTATGCAATAATTCGAACACTATTAAACTCAATAATGGCGTTCTATTCGTTACTTCCCTTCTCGGTGTCTGCATGTTATCAGTTAACTTATAGTATTTAGCGAAATAAATCGAGCATCGATTCATAAATTTATGGAAACCCATTTGGTATTCGCTTTGTAGTCAAGTGTCGTAAAATGAAATAACAAAGCATTTAGTTTCGATAGTTACACTGACGAAGCAACCAAAAGTAAAAAAAAATATCGAAGATAAATTAATATGATCAGAAAATAAATTTTAAAAAAGAGAGAAGAATGAATATTATTACCCAAAGGTAGGATGTAGGTAAACTTTTTTTTTCTACATTTTTGGTGGCCTACATATAGCCAATTTCATCATTTTCAATGATACCTAGCAATCGTAAAACCATAATTCGTATAAGTAAATTGTGTAAAATATTTTGTACATTAAATTTAGGTTAATTACATTCGATATTATCGCAACAAAGATTTTAATATTACATGCGAAATTTTACAATACTCGTTTCGGTTGGAGTATACGAAAACAAAAAGCAAAAATCTAACAAACGATAAATAAATGCTTTTCCAACGTGAAAATGGAACTATTTGTCTTCGACGGATACATGTAGTATAAAACGGATTTAATCTTCTTCGGATCCAGAGATTTATACTAAAAGAAGGCTGGGAGGGTCAAATTGACTCATAATTTAAAAAATGTTGAAAAATTCGAATTCATCTAGAACTACTAACTAGAAGTCTCCTAACCAGGAAATCGACAGGTACAACACTGTGCGGAACCATTTCGGTGCGGCTCAGCGAATGTTAATGCTACAGGTACACAATAAAAATATATACTCTGAACAGTATATTGCCCTAAATGATGCTGAGCAGAGGAAACTACATTTCATGGGGTACTCGATAGGACCTTCTGAAGAGCGTTTGCACATCATGAACTGCGATTAGTCAGGTGGCACATTCATTCATTCCGTTTTCAAATCACACATTCCAACTCGATCAATGCTGCACAAGCAATTAATCTTTTTAGTAAACTATTTACAAGGATTGGCGTTTTTCTGAGAATATTGCGTAGGTTTATTACTATATCAGGCCAAGCTGCCTCACATAAGTTATCATTGAGAACCTACAGCAGTAACTGGTTTTACAACATTCTAGCTGAGAATAAAATTGTGCAACCTAATGATGCGCATGCTTCATAGCATGTGGAAGCAAATACTAAGGCTGTCAATGCGGTTATCCACGCATTATCGCCACTAACACAAGTTAAAATGACACGTGTAATAAACACATCGTCTGTATTTGCCTTAGTGAATGGATAATACACTATGAGGAACTATTTTTGCCTTCCTGACTGGGCTACTAAGTAGCCACTCTCATATAGTGAAACCATCTCATATCTCCATTGGATTCACCCAGTGCAGGCCAAACCATGGCTCACAATCTGCAGTATTTCGCAGGGACACTAGCACAAAGTTGTGCAAATATGTGGTACCTGTAGCACCAGAATTTTTATTTCGCTCAAAATTTCACCTACAGCTATTTGGTTTTTAACATTTGTTCTATGATGGTAGGCCTAAGTCTGAGCCTATCTAATCCAGTTGAAAAATTTGTTTCTCTATTCAATACGAAGTTTTAGCTGGCAGTAGCTCAATACCTACTTTTACTATTACAGGTAGGTCAGATACTGCGGAAGTTCAGCAACCATTGCATTCACCTACAATATTATATTTCTTTTTCTAAATTTTCTTGATCTTTTGTATCAGTACATGACACTTATAATTTTTGAGAAAAAGTTTCTTCAATAAAGGAGAGAAGTTTAAAAAAGGCCTACATAAGAAAAGTTAACAATTAATATTCATGATGTTAATGTTGATACACTGAACCACGACTGAAACTATTTGTTTGAAATGGATTAAAAATTCTTCCAATCGGAACATTTGTATCTGCCCGGGAAAATTAAGAATTTCTTTCAATGTTGAATCGATAATTGTGTTTTTTCTTCAATTTACGTAGGAAAAGGGAAATTCGTGGACTATATTGACTAATTTTTCATTAGTCTATTCACCCAGATAGTTGAACGTAAAGATTAGGTCTTCTAGCACCTGTACAAATCACTTTATTCTTTGAAAATAATAATACTCTTCACAGAAGATTTTTGGCACACTTGCGGCTTTCAAATCCAAACATTTTTATTACACATCGCTCAGTTATCGAGGACAATAAATTGAAAAAACTAAAAGTAGTCACACGTTCGAGTCTGCCCTACCTGAGGCACAGGAAATAGGGTTGGAGGATTTTCATCGCTCATTCAGGAGCCCATTCCATGATATTTCGGACATAAAACCCGCAGTACCAGTACCGATTAATTCGATTTCAGCCCCACTCTTGACCTCATTTTATTGGGCCATTTGGGTCCGATGCGCCGCTACAAAATATACGTAGGCACGCAGAAATTAAAAATGTCAAATTCTCACATTTAGAGCCATGCTGGTCAACTATCGACAACGCAGAACTTCGGATATTAAACAAAAACCATTTCTTTCATTCCATCTTTGTAAAGATTAAGAAAGTCGCATCTCGATAACTATGCATAACGTACCAACGAAATTCGTTTCTTTTCAAGGCTCCCATTCGTCTGGCATGTAACGCAGAATATTTAATTTTGGCATTTGGACGCATGCGGTTGTATCTGGAGCACAAAAAAAAGAGAGAAAAAAACGACTCGAAGAGTTCTCAAATATTCTGCGTCACAGCCTTCAAAACTATATGAGTTAACAGAAAACTAGAAAAAAAAATTACCAACGTTTGCAACAGATACTGTAGATAGGTACCTATGTAATTTTTTCGTCGTTCGAATTTGGCAAAAATAGAAAAATCGATATCACTGAACTTCTGGTAACATTCACCCGCTCTGACCTTAAAACCTCAAAAAATTTTGCATTTCGATGACCTATTTTCCGGTTTAACCCTTCTCCTTTCAAAACTTTGCATTGGTTTCTCGGTAAACGTAAAGAAATATGATCTATTTTTGGCGAGAAGTTTGAAAAGGGGAAAACAAAAAACAAAAAAAAAACTCGTAACTTAGACAACGAAAATTGAAATAGTCTTTAGTCACGAAATAATTGCAATTTTCTAAAAGTCACAAACGTCAGATTCTTGTTTAGAAAAATTCAATTATAACAAATAAAGTAAAAATTTACCTCAAACAACTGAACGCAACTTCAAATTAAAGAAGAATAAACATGCGCTAAACAGATAAAAATTATACTTTTAAAATTTCTCCAGCACGATCAACTGGAATTGATAATGAAGTCGGTGGAACTTTCCTTCATCATGTCAGCTTATAGGTATTATAGGTACCTGCTATATCAATCTATAATATTTTTTACAGAAGTTTTCAATTTAACACCAACTTTAATAATTCCATTAGATCGATTTGGAGAAAATTTTAAAACGGTTATTTCTATCACTTTTTTTTTTTTGAAGATCGATTTTTTTTTGAAAATTTTTTAATTTAAATATTTAATGCTATTTTGTTTCACTTACGTTTGTTATTAGCAGTATTTTTGATTTGAAATAAACACTTTTTTATAGTTAAATTAAGAATAAAATCTCTAGCGCAGCAAGCTTCGCTAGAAAAAGTAGGTTTTCGAGACGAAGAATTATGAATTTTGATGGACACATTAATTGTCTATAAGTTTATATGCGTTAATGGTATGTTATGATTGTATGAAATTTATTAGCTGCTGACGAAATATTAGACAATGTGAAATATATAAGCATTTTTTATAGAAAACATGAAAAATAAATTAAGATGATAAAGTATGGTAAATCATCATATAATTTAAAATAAAACTGATGATATGTAATGAATTTATGAAATAAAAAAAAAGAAAACATGAGCATGTGGTTAATTTTTGTAAAAAGAAAAGCTCATGCAAATCAGAAAAAAGAGGGAAAAAAAGGTTCACCGGAAGTAGCGTCCGGTCGATCCACACCGAAATTAGTAGCATGCTACAATAAATTATAATGAATATTTATTTCAAATTTCGTATATATAGTTCCAAAATTCTCCATTTTATGACCAATATAAAAACAAAAATAGCGGTATCAAAAGTACCGTTCGGCTGATCCGCACAAAAATCAATAGGCCTGGTTCTTGGCTCAGTGAAAATGTTCGTACCAAATTTTGTAATTATCGGACAAAAACTGTGACCTGTACATGGGAACAAGAAATTGACATTTTTATATATATTTATATGAATTTGAGTTATTGGTGCCAAAATTTTCTTGATGTCATGAAACGAAAAACGTACCTACCTCCAACCCTGGGAGCTAATACCGCACCAGTAGATTTTCTAAAGAAAACCTACTTATAAATATTTGTTCAAAATTAAGCATTTTACAGCCACATTAAAAACGAAAAAAAAATCTTTCACGGAAGTATCATCTGGTCATTCTGCACCAAAACTGATAGTATACTACAGTAAATTATAATAAATATTTGTTTCAAATTTCGTACATATTGTTCCAAAATTCCGCGTTCGTACCAAATTTCGTGATTATCTGATAAAAATTGCGACCTGTACCGGGGGAACAAGTTTTTATATACATATATACCTATATGATTGAATTTACGTACTAAAATTGTGATAAAATAAAGCAATAAAATTAATAAATTAGAAATTATTGAGATGAATTTAACATCAAAAATTCTTATATATATATATATATGAATTTAAGTTATTGGTGCTAAAATTTTCCTGGGATCATGAAACGAAAAACGTACTCACCCCCAACTCTGGGGGCTAGTACCGCATTAAGCGTAATACGTAGATTTTCTCAGCAATACTTGCCAAATTCAAAAACACACCTAAGCAAGCCTACTACACATTCAGTGATTAGGCAAATATTTGTCTATTTGTCAAATGTATTAGGCAAAAACATGAATGTGTGGAGCCAGATTTATTACAACACAAATTTTTAAAATCCAGAATGTATCCAGCCCTATTTCGTCTCTCAATGAGTAAATTATGCATATATTTCCACTTTTTACTCATTTTGGAAATTCATAAGATTTTGTGGATGTGAATCTTCTGTTTTTCTACCTATGATAATGAAACTTGGAACAGTGTTGGAGGCCTTTATGAGCTACACATTCATATTAAAATTTTTAACACACATCTAATAGTTTTGGAGAGAGAGGTTCTCAAAGTTTTACAAATTTAACATGTCATATCGATAACTCTCTTAAATTGAAAGATTTTTGCCCGAAATTTTTATGGTAGTTAGAAACTATTAAGGACTGGCTTGGTATTGAATTTGAGCAAAATTGGTCGACTGATTTTCGGATGGCAACTAACAATAAATTCGACACTTTTGGGAAATATACTTATCCTAGTTGATGCGTGGAAGAGATATTCTGAAAAAACTAGTTTTCACAAAATAATAAGATACACTTTTTTTGTGGGAGACTAAAGCAGTGGAGATTCTTTTTTGATAAAACAAAGAATTAAAAAACCATACACCACTATTTAAAAATTGACAACTTTCTATCTCCCCAAGTAAAAATATATAAGAATAAGAATAACATTAATATTTACTCCCTGATTCCTAAATTCATTAATTTTTGTTGATTTTTGGAGACATTATAACAGATATTTGATTTCTCTCTCTGCACACACATACACATACACGCGCGAGCGCACACACATACACACACGCATAAATATAGAAGATACAATTTAGAAAGCATTTCCTAAAATTTTGCAACGGAAACTTTCTTATTCGTTTGACCCCAAAAATTGATTTGTGAAGTCATTTTGTTTAATCTCGGGAAATACTGTAGAATCCAGGAATTGAGAAATGCTACCCTTTTTTCATTTCATTTTCATTGGTTGAGTTTCTAAAATTTAGCATAATGTTATAGTTACTTTTCCTTTCCTTTTCCATTATTTTAGTTTCCATTATGTTTCCTGGTTTCAGAAAAATTTCTCACTCAGTTTCTGATTCAGGTTCTACTTCAATTTCATTTTTTTTTAAATTTTCCTAAACAAAATTTTTTAAATCCTGTTCAAATACTGATATACCGATATTTTTAACAGGTATTTTCTCAGAAATGTTGATATTTTTTCTCACAGAACAAAAATTGTTCAAGTGAGAAATGGAAATGATTGATCATCATCAATCGATTTCCATTATGTTTCCATCAAATTAGTCTTGATGGAATAAATAATTAATTAATTGTTTTTAATTCTATTTCCATTTCAGAATTTTAGTGTTTCCCTTTATTATGGTTTCTCACGCAAAAAAATATGGTTTCTATTTCAAAAAAATTAGATTCCCATTTTGGTTTCTCAGTCCTTGGTAGAGTCAACTTGTAATCTCATCCCAATTATCCATATCATAAACAATCCCTCACTAGTAAAAATACGATAAAATGGTAGACAGAAAATATTTACAATGAGTTTGCAAAACATGTTGTTCTCTCTATAGATGCAACATATCTTCTATAGACTCATAAAAATGAAATATTTCCCATCTTGTAAAAGTTTTCATCGAAAATTGGGCACAAATTTCCCTTCGAATTTAAACTGAACAAAAAAAAATCATCTAAAAACAAAAACTAATTTACAACCTTATCCTACCTTGCTCGGAGAAAATAGCCGATTAACTTTCGAGGCGATTTCCTTGCTGAATCCACGTGATAGCGATTTAGTTTTTTATTACGCTTTGGCAACGTAATTATAACCATTTTATCTAGTATCTGAGGATTATAGTTTATCGATTATATCTATGAAGAAGAAGATGGGCATAATCCAGAGGGAAATCACCTTACAGCAGGAATTCTCTAATTACATACGGCAATAGCAATTGAACCAATGAATGGAAGAAAACACACTACTATTTTGTGTTGGGAATGTGATGGGAGTTGGTCTTGAACTAATAATCTTTTGATTTTTAGGGTAAGAACCAAATCACTACTATACACAGACTGCACAACTTTTTCTTAGTATGAGACATCAAATTTATCATAGCACAAAAATAATTATTTTCATCATTCGTCACTCTTAAATTCTCACTGACCAAAGCTGCAGATAAACAACAAGAACAACAAAAAGTAGTATATTTTCCTATGAGTGCGTAAAGTAAATAATTTTCAAAAAG